>SJYV01010795.1:1055911-1150235 GCA_006410875.1 Neotragus pygmaeus | reverse complement strand
GGACGGGCGAGAGGAAGGAATGAAGGGGGGAGGGAGGGGGAGACCTGCCTGAATATTGCAATAAAAGTGAAGCAAGAAGAAAGAACCGGACTCACCTTTCTGAGGCATCCTCTCTGGTCAAAGCTCCTGTTAAGAGTTTTGTTTGATTTTTTTTTTCCCCCTGGTGTCGTTGCTTAAAGACCACAACGGTTTGAAATGACGGTGTTTTAAAGGAGTTGCTGGCGAGAGTTTTCTCCACGGACGCTGCTGGTTTGGTGTGTGAGAGCAATTCTCAGATCCCTGGGAAGGAGACAGAGATTGACAATAAAATGGGCTGTCAGCGGCTGGAGAGTGAGAGATAAAGAGTGTGGGTGAGGGAAGTGGCTGCAGCCAGCACACCTATGCTGATTGGTGATGGCTCAAGTGTGTTAATGTGTGTGTGCCGGGCGCCCGGCCTCGCCTCCACCGCTCCTCACTGGCCCATTAGCGAAGCCTGACCTCTGTCATCATCCTCCAGCAAAACACTTCCTCCTGCGCCTGAACCAGAGCGGGAAATGAGGCCGAGCCACGGTTCGCTTTTCAAACCCACTAATCACTCCGCAACATGCAAATGCACGGATCGCTCCCACACAAAATATTGCTTTATGCAAAGCAGCGCCGGGGCCTCGCGCCAGCCGATTGGATGCTCCCTCTCCCCGCCTGGTGCAATTGGTCCGTTTGTTTGAATATGAATACACTTGTTTTCGGCCCCGCCGGTGTGTCCCCGCTGCTCTCCCCGGCGCTGGGCCCCCCGCGCCTGGGCTCGGGCTGACGCTCGCGACATCTCTAAGGCTCGGAGCGCTCCGGGAATCCGCGCGGCCCGCTCTGTGGCCGCGAACTTGAGGGGTGGAGTGAAGGCCGCTGAGCTGGGGGTCGCGCCTCCCACACACTTCAGCTGGGCGCGGGACTCACAGCTCAAGGATGGAGCAAGTTTCTGTAGCTGCGCTCTTCCCTTTCTTGCCAACTCCTGTGCAGCTTGGCCTGCTGCCCCGCCTCCGCCAGCCCTCCCCTCGCGTCCCTACCCCATCTCCGTCTGGACGCTGGGACACGAACACCGCAGTGGCCGCGCCCTAGCCCACCTGGCGGCGGCGAAGACGACGAGAAAAGGGCGTGAGCGTCACTGGGTCCCGGCAGCCACACTCGCGCCGAGGCCGAGGCGAAGCTTAGGCCGAGAGGAGGCCGCCCGGCCGGGCAGGCGAGGCCAGGCGGCCTTCCCAGTGCAGGCCTCCGGGGCCTGCCCATCCCCTCACCCTCGCTCCCCCGGCCCTTTCTTCTGTTCGCTCTCCTTTCGGAAGGCGCGCTGCGCAGTGGAGCGGAGGCACCGCCGGGGCTGGAGAGGCCCGAGCAAACACGCCACTTACTTTGTGTACAGAGGGTTCTTGTGAAAAGCCTGAAGAGTCCTCACCAAACACTCACCAACTTCTCCCACGTGCCATTTGTTGACTAAGGGCGGCTGTTTTTCCAGGCGCCCGAGAGGAGGGGACGCAAGGGGGAGATAAGAAGGGGGGTGGAGGCCTGGGGTGGAGGGAAAGGACCAATGCTGGGAGAGTGTGTGTGTCTGTGTGTGTGTGCGCGCGCGCGCGCGTTCTCGCTCGCGAACGATGTCGGGGTGTCAGCGTGTTTCCGTGTGTGCCACCCGTTATCTTCTGTGGTGTGTGAGTCTTTCGCACGACGGTTCCCTCTCCTGGGTCTGCTCAGTCCACGGAGGCAATTCCCCTTCAGCTGTTGCCAGAAAACCGGGGAGGAAAGTAAGTAGATGGCGTTTCTCTTCTGACCACACACCACAAGTCCATTTGTTGAATGCCGGACGATTAGGACACACCTCAGTACACTCCAAAGGCTCCCCTCGGCGCCCGCAGTTAAGGTGACAGGAGAGGGAGCAGCTGCCCCTTCCGGCAAAATTCCGGGCTCTCTTGGAGCTTGCAGGTCGTGGGGCAAGCAAAGGGGAAGGTTTGGGATGGGGCACACACCCCAGGATCCGACAAAAGAGGATGGGGTTGGAAGAGCTGAGGTAGGGACACTGAGAGGAAGCCGTCGCCAGGTAGACTTGACTCTTCCCCACTTGTGCAAAGTGCAAAAAGTCAGAGCTCATCAGTAAAGTCTCTGCCACCTGAACTCACCGCTGACCCGAGGCGCGACGGCTGCCCCGGGAGCTGGGACCCCGAGGAGGCTGCAGGCTGCCTTGGGCCGGCTCCGGGCCTAACGTGGGTCTCACGTTCTCCTCCCCGACCTGCGCCCACTAACGCCGCAGCGGAGAGGCCGGGCAGAGCTGCGGGGTGAGCTGGGAGGTCTCCCCTGTCTGGGCCAGAGTTGGGGAAGCACAACCCGATCACCATCTCGGCCTGCGGAAGGCCCTTCCAGCGGCCCAGGAGCCATACAGCGCCGGGAGAAAACCCAGACCAAAGAAGCTAAGGAGGTGGCGATGGGCGCCCCGGTCGGCGGCCTTCTGTGCGAGACTTCGCAGGACCGCGACTTTCAGAGAATCCCAGGCAGCGAGGCAGCGGGCCCATCCCAGACCAGCGAGAGCCTGCATTCTTTCTCTCTCTCCCTTTACTTCGTAACAATCAGTAAAGAAGCTCGAACTCAAGCCCACTGAGCACAAGCGGCGGGGGGAGGAATCCCAGAGACTGTCCGAATCGGAGGCGAATATCATTTTTACAACCTCTCAATTAGCGACCGAGTGGATTAGCACCTTCTTAAGCTTTGCCTTAGAGAGAAGCAGCCGTAATCTTGTTGCTATTTCCCCCCTGGGCACTAGCTCNCATGGGGTTGCAAAAGAGTCAGACATGACTTAGTGACTAAACAACAAGGCCCACCTGACCAAAGCAATGTCAAGGCAGACCCACTGCTGCTGCTGCTGCTGCTGCTAAGTCGCTTCAGTCATGTCCGACTCTGTGGGACCCCATAGATGGCAGCCCACCAGGCTCCCCCATCCCTGGGCTTCTCCAGGCAAGAACACTAGAGTAGGTTGCCATTTCCTTCTCCAATGCATGAAAGTGAAAGTGAAGTCGTGTCCAACTCCTAGCGACCCCATGGACTGCAGCCTACCAGGCTTCTCCGTCCTTGGGATTTTCCAGACAAGAGTACTGGAGTGGGTTGCCATTGCCTTCTCCAAGGTAGACCCACAGAGCCCTGCAAATCCTGATGGGCAATGGTCAGTGACCTTGGGGCTTAGAGGGGCTGCCAAAGTTGCACACTGTAGGTGGTGCTGCCTGCTATTAATTAAGCAGACCCAGACGATGTTTTAGATGTTAGACCATTTTTGATCTACAAAAATTGCAGCTGTCACTTTCATTTCATTAGCTGCTCAACAAATAATTAAGTTTATTTTTTGGTATCTTAAGGGAAATTCTTTAGGGAACTGGAGAAGGTTTCACAGGGAAGGTGGATTTTGAAGCCTGGGAAGCAGAAAAAGAGGATTGAGGGTCAGGAAAGTGGACAGGAACATTACAAATTGAGGGTATCGGAGACCCCCGAGAATGAGACTGTGTAGAAGAAAAAAGTGTGACTCAAAGGACTGATGTCTCTTTTCTGTGAATTTTTGTGAACTGAAGGAGATGCCCCAGGTTCCCTGCATGAAACAGAAAACTGTAGTGCAACAAAAATGATGAATCAGGGCAGCATGGGCTCCCATCTCTGCCCAAAGTACATGCATCTGGATCAGGGTTTTCACCTCACAACAGAAGCTGATGAGGGTTGAAATACTGGCCCATTCGGGGATTTGGTACTGAAAACTTCAGTCCAACGTGGTGGTCAGTATCTGCTCTGCCAGCATAGACTTAAAGTGGCCCTGAAGTTCATTGTTTTAAATGGTTGCTAAGGGGATGATTATAGGGATTTTGCCACACTTGGAGCAGAGTCATCCCAGAGCACTGGGATAAATATATAGTGAAGGAAAGTGTGCTTCCTTTTAAAATTACAGATATGGTATAACAATGTTAGAGAGTGCAGCCACAGAGGGGGAAACCCCACCCTAACAAAACAGCTCTGAATGTTTACACAGGTCTTCCAACTCCGTGACCATGTGCCTTCATATTTTCACACAGTTGCAGCCACAAGCTTTGCTCATTTTACATCTCAGCTTCGCTAATTATTGTTTAGAACGGTTGCATACTAGTCCCTGGAGTGGCTGTACTGTAATTTGCCTATTTAGTCCCCCATTTTCAAACATTTCAGGTTGCTTTCCAATTTCTTTCTCGCAGGGAAAAGCAAGCTTTGTATCTCGTGGTCTGAAAAGAGTTTTCTATCTGTATTTTAGTTTCTTCTAAGTAAGCGATCCTGCCCACTGACTTCCCTGTGTCAGCAGAGAAATCTATTTCTCTATTTTACTGGTATTTGAAGGGATAATGGGTTAGCAAAGCACTTAGCACAGTGCTGGGGAAATAATGAGTGCTCTAGAAATGTGAACTCTGATGATCATGAGTCAGCGTCTTTCAGAAAAGATATCAGAAAAAGAGCTGCAAATAAAAAAATTGTTGGGAAGATATTGGATTGCCTACAGAGAATTAGGATCAGTGAATGGGGAGGAGCCAATGGGAGGCTGGCGACAGAATCAGGGCCCAATTCATGCCAAAGGACTGTCTGATTTCTGGATATCTCTGCCCTTACTGCTGCCACCAGTGACCCTAGGCCTGGTTGCCAGCACTTCATCCCCAGGAAGAGATCTCGATAGCCCTTGTGTTTTTGCTTCATCTACTTAAGATTCGAAGATCTGGATGGAGAGACCCAGATGGCTGAGTCCAACTCTTGGGCATCTGTAGTGGAAGGTAGGGCCCTGGCTTCTACCAAAGGTCTGACAATGAAGAGAGTGCTCCCAAATGGAAGGCCATCTGAGTGCAAGGTAGCCAACTGGCAAATATCTTTCCCTGCTCACCCACAATATGGCTCCATCAATAAAGGAGATGTCAAAGCAACTCGTTGCTGGAAGATAGAGATTGGGTCAGGGTGAAAAATAGTATGTTTCTTATGCAAGGTCACTAATAATTAGGAATTTTAAATCATTCTCAAACATGAACAATACTGACTTAGGAAGCTAGGAAATAGACAAATTAAGAGAAATAGATTGCAATAGCATTACATAATTCACTTAAAACACTCTGGTGATTGACCCATTGCTTTAGGATGAAGTCCAAAATACTTTCCCTGACCCATAAGACCTTGAATGATCAACCCCTGCCTTCGTATAGCTAGATCCCTCTCTCTACCTTTTAACTCCACTTCTTGGCTTTCTTTTTGAGCCCTCATTTCCGGCTTGTCACGCTGCTCCTTCTGCCAGAAGGATCCCCTTTCAGTCCAAACAGCTCCCACGCCATCTAACACTATGCTTCTAATCTCAGCTGAATCATCCTCTGCTCTAGGCAAGCCTTCCCTAACCCTCAGAATAGGATGGGAGCCTGTTACATGCACCCAGGGCAGCTTGTCCTTTGATTCAGTTATTGTCCTTGTTATACCTGTTAGGCTATAAGTTCTGGGAGTGTGCAAACCTCATTCATTTAGCACTGTTTCTCCAGTCCCTAGGCTCATGGTAAAGAACCCTCCTGCCAAGGCAGGAGGCCAAAGAGATGCGGGTTAGATTCCTGGATCAGGAAGATCCCCTGGAGGAGGGCATGGCAACCCACTCCAGTATTCTTGCCTGAAGAATCAGAGGAGCCTGACGGGCTACAGTTCACAGGGTCACGAAGAGTCGAACACAAGTTAGCAACTAAGCAAGCATGCAGCTAAAACAGTGAGCAGCTGAGCAAGGACCTAAAACAGTGCAGAAAGCTGACAATAAATATCTGTAGAATGAATTGAATGAATGAATGTAAACGTTGTTTATGCTTTCTTGAAACATAGCCATAAACATACAGACTATATAATTTTTTTTTAATATTTTGAAGGAATTTTAGATTTACAAAGATAGTGGAGAGTTCTTGTAAACCTTTTAACCAGCTTCCTCTAATGTTAACATCTGACATATCCATGGCACATTTATCAAAACTAAGAAATTACCATTGATGCAATACTAGTAAGTGAACTACAGACTTTACCAGATTTCACCAGTTTTCCTTTTGAGGAAAGTATACCACAGAGGTGATGTACTTTTTTCACCTCATATTAGGGAGATACAAAATGTTGATATGTCTTATTACAAAAATGTTAACCTTGATCCCATAGTTCAGTAGTGTCTCTGTAAAGTTATCTTATGAATTTACAGTTTTTTCCTTTCCATTCAGGTAGAGGCATGTTATTAAGTTGAACTCATATTCAAAGGGAGAGAAGTGAGGTTCTACATCCCAGGGACAGAAGAATCAAATGATTTGTGGATACATGTTGAAGTCACAGTCATTTATTTGGGGGGAGATACTTTGAGTCTATGTTACTATTCAGTTTTTTTTTTTTTTTATTTCACCCGCTAATTTTAGCATTGCTCAGGGATCTTACCTGCCCTATAGCAATTATTATTGTGGTGTTTTTGGATTCCTTTTTGTACAAAGAATGCAAATTCTTGTTCATAAACTCATTTGAAATTTAATTTTTTAGTCAGCTAAAGACATTGTTCCTGTGGCAAAGAGTATTCATTTTGGAGGCATGAGTATTTTGAGTGCTATGTTTTTTCTGCCTTTTTAAGCCTTAATTTTGAAGTCAAACCACAATCCTGAATTTATAAGAAAAGGTCTCAGTTTTAAGCCCAGATATTTCTTATGAAACTTAAGACAGGAGAGTTAAAAGAACCCGAAGAGGTGCTATCCACAAAATGGGATGATTAAATACTTTTAGGCAGAAATTAATAAGACATAGAGAGGCTTTTTAACTATTAGTTTCATCAGCAAATGTTATAACTCCTGGAGTCTTAGATGCTGCTTAAAAGACAAAACCCTTATCCTTCACTTATTTTTCTCTCTGGCAGCATGAAGCACATTTTATAGTCAATTCTCTCAAGAGAGGCAAAGATGGGGAGAGAATGGGGGAGCAGAAACTATATAAATGGTAAAGCTCCTTCAAAGAGGAGAGATTGGTATTATTATTATTATTCCAACTGCTCAATACAAAAAAGCAAAAACTTGGCAACACAATATTGCCTTGTTTCTTGGAACAAAAGTGGGGAATAACTTTGTCTCCATCTGCTAGGGACACCGAAAACAGGCCGACTCTTTACTGAGTGTGTAATCTCCCTGGGAAGTGGGATAGAATGAGGTGGAAGCCACACCAGAAAGAATCCTGAGTCTGACGTTTTAAAAAACAACAGGGGCTCTGGAAGAGCTTCAAAATCAAGAGAAGAAAACCACAGTGTTGTCTGAACACTGAATTGGTATTGTTAGATATTCAGGGGATGAGAAACAGGCAGATAGGAAGTGATTCAAAGGATCAGGAAAAAGGTTATTCTGTGACTAAAAATTTTTTCTTTAAAAAGTAATCTTTTCATAACAAATACCTCCTAACAGGATTGTGGAACCTTGACTCTTGACTCTGGGCTGCACCCTGCGTTCCAGATGACTTGTAAAGCAATGATTTATTGGTCCCGCAGCCAGTGAGCTTGGGAGCAGTTCAATAAGACACTGTGGTCTGTGGATCCTGAATCATTATTCTACCTGGCAACCTTATGACAGCTGCTGAATCCTGGAGGGGGCCAGGAGGAAATGATGTTGATTTATAGAGGGGGTGGAATTGTTTGTCAATGAAAATATAATTGTGCTTCTTTCAGGCTCATACATCTATGGGAAACCAGATTAGCCTGTACTGATAATTTAACATAGATGAAAATTTGGAAAAAGGAACATTACTTTGCATTTTCGTAAGAACTTGTACTTGTTAAATATTTCACCACGGTTCTATTAATATACTTTTTAATAAGGCAATTTGTACAAACTTCTCCTTTATAGTTTATAGCCTTCTCTGAAATGTCAACAAATTAGTACCCTGTTGGTGAGCGTGATACAGGATGTATATATCATTTATCTTTAAAGGAATGGTTCTGTATTTCATAAATAACCATAATACCTCCATATATATACATATGAGAGGTGACATACGTCATTTCATTTTCTCTTTATAACAATAGCATGTGTACGCACATTTTGAAAGATAAGGAAACTGAGACGCAGAGGCTTTAAGTAACTTGGATAAAGTTAGCCAGATAATAACAGAGCTGGTAGCCAAAGACTAGAATGTGGCCCCTTGCCCAGTCTTTCCACTGCACTGGCTCCCCTGGATAGTCTTGTGCCGCCAGCCTTCAATGATCCAATGAACAATAAAAGAAGTACATGCATTGCAAAGTTCAGCAGAATCAATCAAAAGCAATTTTATTTTCTCTACATTAAGCATCAAAAAATTAGGAAGTCATCCAGGCTTGAATCTCAGATAGACCGGTAATAAGTTATGATTTAATAGAGGCCTCTTAGGAAGATGCTCTCAGCTCTGGATGACAGACACATGAATAGTCAAACCCCATCATAAAATTATTCTGCCCAGGAGGACTGGAGATGGGGTTGTTTGGAGAAAGTAGAAACAAAGGGCCAATGGACTCCAGAGTCCAGAGGTTCAAAGCCAGAGCAGGAAGAACCTTGTGTGGGGTTCAGAACTTGGGAGCAGATTTCAACCAGCAGAGAATGTAATTGCCTGAGTTGGAAGTGGGTTGCAATTTATCTTCTCCAAGAGTGCACAGTCTTTGGTTACTAAAAAGGTGTTTGTATTCAGTACAGTAATTGGAGTTCAGTACAATAAATGCATTTTCTCATCCTTGTAGTGGATTTTAAAATCTAAATGTTGTGATTTGGACTACAATGTTTTTCAATCTTACTGTTAAAGATACACATACATATTCCAATGGTATATATTCTTGACCTTATATTCAGTAAATTAATGTTGGATAGAATACTTGATAAAGGTACCAATTTCATTTGAATTAAGCCTGATATCTGAAGTTGCTTGTCAGAGTAATAATGACAAGATTTAAGCAATTCTAATCAGATACAACCCTTATTAAAAATAAAGTTTGGTGGATAGAGTGAATGGTGTAACCAAACTCTAGTAATTATGTACACCTACTTACTCAGTGCTTGTAAACTAGTCTTCCAAGTACTTTCAAATGTACAAAGGAACTTGTATTTATTCAAGGCTTTTATCAAAGATGAACTCAAGATGCTGGTAAGGCACATGCCTTATATAAAATGTGAATATTTAGTATTCCACATTAATAAATAAACTACAGCTTAGGGGTTAACTGAGTCCCAGGGGCCTGACAATAATTCTGGGTTCTAAAGTCAGTATCTCACCCAAAGCCATGAGTTCACATAGCCTTTGCTTATGGCCTCTGGTTTTAGATTCCTTCCCATTATGGAGTTACCATTTCCGGGGAGGTTGCCAGGGAGGTCCCTGAATGCCAATCCCTGGCAGGCTAACTCCCTGACTGGACTACCTTGGGAAACAGAGAGCAGAAGGAGACAAACACCTCTGCTAGGATTCATGGGGTGCTCAGATTCCCCTCTCCCCAAGACTAACGGAGCCTGCAGCCATTCAACTCATTTCTGAGTCCTTGCTTTCTCTGCTTGCACAAAGCAGACATTTAAACACTTAAGGAAGTAAGAAGTTACTGGAGGAAAACGTAACATTGAATATTTCTGAGAACTTAGAGTAGTTCTAAAGCAAGTCAGTGGATGAGAAAATCATTTCACTGTAAAGAGAGAATGCATCCTGTAGTATTCATGATATTTCTCTCTGAGGCTTTCTTTTGAATCCTCATTACCAGGATTTACTGAATGTTCACAAGTCAGTCCTAAGTGAAGGGCAGGGGAAGCCTTGGGACCTCTACTCAAAACTGAGGTCTGTGGTCTTCTTGGTGATTGGCAGTCCTGGGGATGTTCTCTGAAGAATTTTGCAGTGCCCTGTGGTGTGAGACCACTCACATCGTCAGCTTAAAATGCCAGTCCGGGCAAACAGAAGCCTGCACTGTTGGTCTGGGTGCAATTGGAAGGAGGGGAAATGGGGCTCAAATGTAAATGCTCTCCTTAGATACAGTATTATGGGGAAAACTCCAGAAAAACTAATTTTCAACAAGATTTTATGTGAAAGTTGTTTTCCCCTGCTTGCTGAGACCTGTCCAGATGAATTTCGGAAAACTTGGAGAGATATTTGCCTATCACCCTGATATAGGAGAACATCATTCGTCTTTTGCAGATAATGACAGCTAGCTGTGTTTCCAGTCGGCTCTGATTCCACATTTTCTGCAGCATAAAGAAAAACATCTCATTCCTTTTATAGAAATGCAATCCCCTGAGGTTGGCTCTTAAAAGCTGTTTTCATCCATGGATGTTGCTGCTGCCAAATTCTTCAGCTCTCAAACTACCATTATGCATTTTCTCTCGGACAGGGAATTTTAGGATCATCCCTCCTGACCCCATAATGAAGCCATCTATTTCTCCCTGAGTTGGAAAATTCATTTGTTTTTTTCCTAGTTTCTCCTTGGCAATTATCTCTATTGCTACCCAGAATCTGCCCAATCGTTTTTTTTATAACATCCTGTGATTACAGCCAATTGGCTCATGTTGAAAGCTAAAGAAAAGTTAACTAGGCACAGAAATATCACTCTTGGATTAAAGAAGGCCAACTTTCAGTTGGCTTGTGCTTGAGAGATTTTTGATGGGGAATGGTGGATGTAAACCTGATACTGAGTTCAGTTAAGAAAAAAAAGCGCCAGTGCTCAAAATAGGGCTGAGTACCATATGGTAGTTCCTTACAGCAGACCAAAGGACAAGATCAGCCTGCAAATGAGGTCAAAGAATGACTTCTTGATTTTCAAATATTGTCCCAATTATTATACCAGGCAGCATTTCACAAGATAAAGACTAGGGAATCTTAATCATGATGATAAAGATAATAATAATAGTAATAGTAGCCACTGCTTATTTAGCTGAGTCAGTTGCATTTATTAACTCACTTTATTCTTTCCACACCCTTCAGAGGGAGGGAGGTTACGTTAATTTCTCAAGGTCATCCAGCTAGTAAGGAGCAAAGTAAGGAGTTGAACTTGTATCAGAATGCTTGAGTTATTGTATGCCCAGCCCTGTGCTTGGCATTGGCAGGTAATATGAGAGTTAACAGTCTGCTTGAAATAGAAAATACACCAGGAATTCTTAAAAGGCAATGACCATCACCTACAATTACATGTCTCAGTACTTAATCTTCTGTAGCTAGCCAATAATTTTTTTATATTAGATCATCCCTGTTCAAATTACTAGTGTGGTTTCTGTCTCCCAATTGGACCAATGCCAAGAGACATACACACCCATAGGAGCCCAGAGATGATGAGAAGAATTAAGAAGGCAATATTTGAAGCTTGGAGCCCTGCGTTTTAGCTGTAAAACCTCAGTCAAGTCACTTACCCTCTCAGCCTGTTTCCTCATTCAAAATATATGAATGAAATACCTACCTCAGAGGAATGTTGGCCAAAAAAGTGAAATAGTGTGAGCAAAGTGGTTGCACACAAAAAGGTCTCCTGTAACAACAATGAGAAAACAACATCGGGAGTGATTAAAAAAAAAAAAAGCTTAGAAACAATGCTATTAAAATTCGAGTTGATTACAAATGAGGCATACCATCACCCCCAGTTGTTTTCAGTACAAATCTTTGTTTTCAGGCTGGTTTTTAGACCTGCGAATCTGCCTATTATTTCAACGTCTCTGTGTCTCCTTTGACAATGCTAAAAACCATGTGATAGTCTGCTTTATCACTGTGATATGATTTTGTGAGTGCTTCATATTTCTGACCAGATGATACATTTCTGAAGGAAGGAAGTGACAAAACTTATTTCTTGGTTCTTAGCTCTCATACCACCCCCCCCCATTTTTACAAACTGAATTATTGTTGACTTACAATATGTGTTAGTTTTATGTGTACAGCACAGTGATTCAGGGTTTTTTGAAGATTATATTCCATTACAGGTTATTACAAGATGTTGGGCATAATTTCCTTTTTTTTTTTTTGAAGGTTGCTCAGTTGTGTCTGACTCTTTGTGACCCCATGGACTGTACAGTCCATGGAATTCTCCAGGCCAGAATACTGGAGTGGGTAGCCTTTCCCTTCTCCAGGGGATTTTCCCAAGCCAGGGATCAAACCCAGGTCTCCCGCATTGCAGGCGGATTCTTTACCAGCTAAGTCATAAAGGAAAAGGAAAGGAAAGTGAAGTTGCTCAGTTGTGTCCGACTCTTTGCGACCCCATGGACTGTAGCCTACCAAGCTCCTCTGTCCATGGGATTTTCCAGGCAAGAGTACTGGAGTGGATTGCCATTTCCTTCTCCAGGGGATCTTCCCCACCCAGGGGTCAAACCCAGGTCTCCCACATTGTAGACAGACGCTTTACCGTCTGAGCCAAAGGAAGCCCATAATTCCCTATGCTTTACAGTAAATCCTCATTGGCTTCTTAGCCCTTCTTGATGTCAGTTATGATGCCTTATGCACACCAATTCACATGCAGTGAATGATTTTTATTAATAGTTTGCTTTTCTGTTTAAGGGTCTCTTTCTCAAATATCTTTCCCATTGTGGTGCAACACTGACTAAATTCCACCATTTTTGTGTTTTTGGATAAACATTACTCCCTTTAGATATTCTTTTAAGAATAGATTTATTCCAGGAAATTCTCTGAAGGTCCAGGGTCTGAGACTCTGCACTCTCAGTGCAGGGCACCCAGGTTAGATCCCTGGTCAGGGAACTGGATCTCACAAGCCACAAGGCAGCATTTGAATGCTGCAACTAAAAGATCCTGCATGCTTCAACAGAGACCAAAGATCCTGAGTGCTGCAACTAAGACNTCATGGCTGCAGTCACCATCTGCAGTGATTTTGGAGCCCCCAAAAATAAAGTCTGACACTGTTTCCACTAAGTGTGGAATAAATTAAATAGTATATATACATATATTTATACACACATATACATATATATTTAGGAGTCAAGAAGTGCTTTTAACATATACTGAATTCCAATTCAAAATATATTTTTATTTATGATGTGGCAAAAGCTAAAGGTTTTTTTTTTTATAGAATAAGACAATATAAGGAGAACCATTAGATAATTAGAAGTGCAAGTGTGCTAAGTCGCTTCAGTCATGTCCAACTCTGTGCAAACCTAAGGACTATTGCCTACCAGGCTCCTCTGTCCATGGAATTCTCCTGGCAAGAATACTGGAGTGGGTTCCCATGCCCTCGTGCAGGGGATCTTCCCCACTCAGGGATCAAACCTGCATCTCTTACATCGCTTGCATTAGCAGGCAAGCTCTTTACCACTAGCGCCACCAGGGAAGCCCTAATTAACAGTACCAGTGTTGAACAGTATTGAACTTCACTAATNGTGCAGGGGATCTTCCCCACTCAGGGATCAAACCTGCATCTCTTACATCGCTTGCATTAGCAGGCAAGCTCTTTACCACTAGCGCCACCAGGGAAGCCCTAATTAACAGTACCAGTGTTGAACAGTATTGAACTTCACTAATGACTCAACAGACGTGAATCTGAGTGAACTCTGGGAGTTGGTGATGGACAGGGAGGCCTGGCGTGCTGCAATTCATGGGGTCGCAAAGAGTCGGACACGACTGAGTGACTGAACTGAACTGAATGTGGTAATAGGTTTGTGAATGACTGAAATGTGATGTCTAAGATCGCTTCCATGGCAAACAGATGGGGAAACAGTGGCAACAGTGGCTGACTTTATTTTGGGGGGGGCTCCAGAACCACTGCAGATGGTGATTGCAGCCATGAAATTAAACAGATGCTTGCTCCTTGGAAGGAAAGTTATGACCAACCTGGACAGCATATTAAAAAGCAGAGACATTACTTCGGCAACAAAGTAAGGTCCATCTAGTCAAGGCTATGGTTCTCCAGTGGTCATGTATGGATGTCAGAGTTGGACTATAAAAAAGGCTGAGCACAGAATTGATGCCTTTGAACTGTAGTGTTGGAGAAGACTCTTGAGGGTCCCTTGGACTGCAAGGAGATCAATCCAGTACATCCTAAAGGAGATCAGCCCTCGGTGTTCATTGGAAGGACTGATATTGAAGCTGAAACTTCAATACTTTGGCCACCTGATGAGAAGAGTTGACTCAATTGAAAAGACCCTGAGGCTGTGAAAGATTGAGGGCAGGAGGAGAAGGGGATGACAGAAGATGAGATGGTTGGATAGCATCACAACTCAATGGACATGGATTTGGGTAGTCTCGGGCAGTTGGTGATGGATAGGGAGGCCTGGTGTGCTGCGGTTCATAGGGTCACAAAGAGTCAGACACGATTGAGCAATTGAACTGAACTGAACTGAAGATCCCTTCCAAGTAAAAATTTTACTCTTCTATTACATGAGTCTGGTTTCCCTCATGTTCTTCAGTTTCAGGTAATCATTTACAGTTAAATCAATGTATGTGATACATGCTTTTGCTGAGGAAAAAGTTATGGGTATGTTGACATGACTCCCTCAGGCTTCAGCAGTCACAGGCACTTGTTATATCAATCCCAGTGTGAAAACCAATATTACCATTTCCTATACATGCCCTGAGTTTGAAATAGTGATAACTACAAAGATAAGTATACAAATACTTAGACCTGTTTTCCTGTTTTTTAACTTTCTTACAGCACAGATGACGGTTCTCTTTTTTACAGATCAACTCTGAAAATACCTAGAGAAATTCATAGAAAAGCAAAGTGAGGCTTTGCTTTTATCCATTGGCCATGAAATTCTGCAATATTTTTCCTGTGATATTTTGTCTGTCTGTGAAATGTTCCTAATATGTTTAACCTAATAAAATATATTCAAAAGACTGCTACTAATCAAGGATTATTCATTGTTATGGGTTGAATGATGTCTCCTTAAGAGTCATATGTTGAAGTCCTAACCCCCCAGTATCTCAGAATATGATTATATTTAGAGACAGATCCTTTTACATAATTAAACTAATTAATTAGCATTACATTAGATCATCTGCCGGGGTCCAGCCCCGGTGGATCCAGGGAAATTCGAAGCGTGGACGGCGTAGGCGAGGAGAACTTATTTATTAATATAGAAATATAAGATTAGATTAGGGAGAAATAGTGTAGTAGGAAAATTAAGTGGAGAAAGGAGGCTTAATAACTTGGCTTACAGGGAAGACCAATAAAATCTCAGGACAAGAGACTTGCACCATCTATGTTGGGCCACTGGCGCCCACTTGAATATCTAAGGGTGCCCCGCCTTAGGCTCCCTTTCACGCAGGTCTTAGAAGCCAAGACAAGTAAGTATACTTGGTGAGCTGCCCCGCTCCAGATGGGAACTCAGCCTGAAATCAGAGTAAAGAGGAGAGGGAGGGAGAGGGAGAAAAAGAGAGAGAGAGAGAGACACGGGGGGAGCCAGATTCCCAAGAAACTAGGCCAAGAGACTAGTTCGAGAGACTAGTCCGAGAAACTTGTCTGTCCTTTATTGTTCAGAAGGCCTTTTATACTTTTGATAATACATGGAGATCAATGGGTAATACAAAATTATGCAATGTCAGCAGCCCTGACTTTTATCAAAACCAGGCTTTCTCTCTGCGTACCTAGTTGTATACAGAAGTCTTAGGTAATTTACATCATCTTCTGGCCAAAAGGGCCAATTAACATTTTACAGGCTTTTTTCTGATAAGGATTTCTCAACCAGAAGACTTATTTGTATTGATCTTCCCAAAGTCTGGTGCCACTCTCAGAAAAACATCAAATAAAGTTACATTCTTATAGTAAAGATACAGCAATTCCCAACAAGTAAAAGGAGTACAGTGATTTACAACAAAAGAAAAGTAATTAACTCAAAAGTCTAGTTTTGCTAACATCAAAACTACTATATATTTTTTTCCATATCCCGTTTACATTGATTAACATCCTCTAAGGTGCCTAAAAGATNACTTTTCTTCCAAGGAGTAAGCGTCTTCTAATTTCATGGCTGCAGTCACCATCTGCAGTGATTTTGGAGCCCAAAAAAATAAAGTCTGACACTGTTCCCACTGTTGCCCCATCTATTTCCCATGAAGTGATGGGACCGGATGCCATGATCTTCGTTTTCTGAATGTTGATCCTTAAGCCAACTTTTTCTCTCTCCTCTTTCAGTTTCATCAAGAGGCTTTTCAACTCCTCTTCACTTTCTGCCATAAGGGTGGTGTCATCTGCACATCTGAAGTTATTGATATTTCTCCCGACAATCTTGATTCCAGCTTGTGTTTCTTCCAGTCTAGCATTTCTCATAGGGAGTAAATATATTTCTCAAATGCCCGAAGTACACCTTCAAAATTGACCATATGTCAGGTAACAAAGAAAACCTCAGTAACTTTTCACAAAAGAAGAAAAACTAATACCAGCATTAGATGCCCATAGTAAAACAAAATGTAAAGTCACAGTCTCTGCAACTTGGGCTTTGATTTTCCTCTTCAGTTTGGGTCATATTTTCCTGCTCTTTGCATGCCTTATAACTTTCCATTGGATGCCAGATATTATACATTTTACCTTATTGGATGCTGTATATTTTGAATTCCAATGGATATTCATGAGCCTTATTCTTAGGAGTAGTTAAGTTACTTGGAATTATTTTGATCCTTTTGAATGTTATTCATAAGGTTTGAAAAACAGAGAGCTGCAATTAGTCTAGGGATAATTTGTCCCACTGCAGAGTCAAAACCCAACTGAGCAGTCTACCCAAGACTTTGTGAATTATGAAGTTGAAAACAGCTCTGGTTATTTCCAGCCTTGTGATTTCCCNGTTATTCATAAGGTTTGAAAAACAGAGAGCTGCAATTAGTCTAGGGATAATTTGTCCCACTGCAGAGTCAAAACCCAACTGAGCAGTCTACCCAAGACTTTGTGAATTATGAAGTTGAAAACAGCTCTGGTTATTTCCAGCCTTGTGATTTCCCCAGGGAGTGTTGCTGCTACTACTTTATGGTATTTCTTCCACAGCCTTAGCTCATTTCCTCTTACATCTATGATCATCAGTGCTCAACCTGAAAGGGGGTTTCCCAGGTGGTGCTAATGGTAAATAATCTACCTGCCAAAGCAGGAGATGCAAAAGAAGAGGGTTCAATGCCTTCGGAAAGATTCCCTGGAAAAGAAAATGGCAACCCAATCCAGTATACTTGTATGGAGAATCCCATGGACAGAGGAACCTGGTGGGTTACAGTCCATAGAGTCACAAAGAATCTGACACGACCAAGCCACAGAGTACACAATCTGAAAGGGATTTTNCCTCATCAAGAGGCTCTTCAGTTCCTCTTCACTTTCTACCATTTGCTGCACATTGGATATGCACCAAAAAATATTCTCTTATTTTGCATATTCAGTCATTGGAACAAAAAACAATCCACAGATTTGGAGATGATTTACAAAAGTTTAAATCAGACTTTGTAATTAGCTAGGTTTAGGTTGGAGATTCACCTCTGTTGTTGACTAGCTGTATGATGTTAGGTAAATAATTTTACCTCTCTGATCATCAGTTTCCTCATCTATGAAATGCAAAAGGTGATGTTACCTATGTAGAAAATACCAGTTAGGATTTTAAGAGATAATGCGTGTATGTGTTTAGCACAGAACCTAGCATACAGTTAATGCCAATAACTATTGTTGTTAATGTTATGTATCACCCAGAGTCAGGCTAATGGAAAAAAGTTATCTCATTGTGGTATTATGAATCCAATTACAATCACAGGATAAAAACTACAGTGGTCAGCCTAGAATGGTGGTATTAGGTGTGGAACATATCCCTAGAAATCTTAAGTCATTAAAATATTTTTAAACGTTATTGAAGTATGGTTGATTTACAATGTTGTGTTAATTTCTTTTGTACAGCAAAAAGATTCAATTATATGTGTGTGTGTATGTGTATTCTTTTTTCATATNTGTGGAACATATCCCTAGAAATCTTAAGTCATTAAAATATTTTTAAACGTTATTGAAGTATGGTTGATTTACAATGTTGTGTTAATTTCTTTTGTACAGCAAAAAGATTCAATTATATGTGTGTGTGTATGTGTATTCTTTTTTCATATTCTTTGCCATTATGGTTTGTCAGGGGATATTAAATAGAATTCCTTTTGCTGTGCAGCAGGGACAGTGTTGTACAGGGCTTATTCTTCATCCATCTCATATATAATGTTTGCCTCTGCTAATCCCAAACTCCCAATCCTGCCCACCCCTCCCAGCCACACTCTTGGCAACCACAAGTCTGTTCTGTATGTCTGAGAGTCTGTTTTTGTTTCATAGATACAGTGATTCATATCATATTTTGATGCAACATGTAAGTAATATCATGGTATTTGTCTTTCTCTAAGTCACTAAGATGTTTTTAAAATACACTATCAAATTTGGAAAATTTAGAATTTAATGGAAAGTTGATAAGGTAGTATAGTGAATTTCCATGTGTCTTTTAACAGTGTCTCCTAATGTTAACACACTGAAACTGTTTTTAAAAACGGGTTTAGGTATAACAGAATTCTCACTCTAATAAATCTAGCTCTTTTCTTTTGCTCAGGTCCCTTTCTAGTGTTTGTCTACGGATATCTAGTGTGGTAGAGGGAATGCTTATTCTCAGGTCTTCACTGCAGACAGTATTTTCAGCAGTCACACCCTTGTCATGGCCGCACTGGTTCTCACTCCCTCTACACACAGATCACCTGATTCCAAGACCCCACCCCCAGAATCACAATTTTATCGTCTGAGTTGGTGCCCTGGCACCAGTTTGTTTCTTTTGAGTCCCTAAGATAGTTGTGATATGCAACCATGTTTAAGAACCACTGCTTCAGGGTATATTCTGAAATTCTAAATATGTAATTTCACATCCAGTTTCTCTTTCTGCATCAGGCTGTTTCAAGAGCCCATTCATCGCCGCATGCAGTGCTAATGGCCCTGTCATTGCAAAGACTGGTAACTGTAATATCACCTGCACTATATGAAACCTTCAAGTAATGCTGCAAAAGTTGAAAAACAGGAAATGCAGTCCCTTTGGAAACTGACACCCTCTTGGAAGAAGAGGGAATTACAGTGTGAAAAAGGAGCTCAGTAATGCATGCATGTGGGTACATTTATTCTATAAGCTACCAATTATATTATTATATATATTTAAATTCAGTGTAGTCAAGGTTGACCTCACTTCCTGATTCACCTGTGCACTCTGGCTTACCACTTCCTGGAGGAAATACTTTTGGGGAGAAACAAAGGGCAGTTGATTGTCTCAGTCATGCAGAGAAACCTCCCACCTGTTCAGATACCTGCCCAGGTGAGAGGATGTGGTTTAGAAAAAGAGCTAATGGTTAAGGTCATGCACTCCTTTTAAATAGCATGTGAAAGCAACCCAAAGGAAGAATCATAGGAATGTGTGCGCATGCGTCAAATCAGTGGCTTATTGGAATCTGATCTTTCCTTTTTTTAACTAGGAGCTAAAAGGAGGTGGATTTGGGTGTTTAACTCATTTCACACCTCCTGCCTTTTTTTTCCCCTTCAGGTCTACACAAATATACATGTGTATTATGCATATTAGGTATATCTGTGTATTATGTAAACCTATCTATATTTATACATATATACCCATTGTAGCTCACAAATCAAAATCAAAATAGTAAATGATACTTGCTTAATGATTACCATTTACTGAGCACATTTTATGCCCTAGGGTCTTTACACACATTTAATTCTCACAATAATCCTGTGAAATAGTTACTATCTCCATTTTATAGATTTGAAATTTCCCAAGACCACCAGAGGAGGAGTTATTTAAAGTTAGGTTTATTTTACAAACCTTCCTCTTTTTAAAAAAATTGAAATGGAGTTGATTTACAATATTCTGTTAGCTTCAGTTTTACAGCAAAGTGATTTGTTTATACATATATATGTATATACCTATATTCTCCTTTTTTGATTCTTTTCCATTATAGTTTATTACAAGATGTTGAATATAGTTCCCTGTGCTATACTCTAAATCCTTGTTGTTTACCTATTTTATATATGGTATGGTACATCTGTTAATTTCATACTTTTAATTTTTCCCTCCCCTCCATCCTCTTTGGGAACTATAAGCTTGTTTTCTATGTTTGTGAGTCTCTTTCTGTTTTGTAGTTAAGTTCATTTGTACCATTTTTTAGATTCTGTACATAAATGATACCATATTTGTGTTTCTGTGTCTGACTCACTTCACTTAGTGTGATAATCTCTAGGTCCACCCATGTTGCTGCAAATGGCATTATTTCATTCTTTCTCATGACTGAGTAACATTCCATATATCTATATCTATATCACTTCTTTATCCATCTTTATCCTAACTGTTGATGGACACTTAGGTTGCTTCCTTGTTCAGTTCAGTTCAGTTCAGTCGCTCAGTCGTGTCTGACTCTTTGCGACCCCATGAACCGCAGCACCCAAGCCTCCCTGTCCATCACCAACTCCTGGAATCTACCCAAACCCATGTCCATCGAGTTGGTGATGCCATCATCTCATCCTCTGTCATCCCCTTCTCCTCCTACCTTCAATCTTTCCCAGCATCACGGTCTTTTCAAATGAGTCAGCTCTTTGCATCAGGTGGCCAAAGTATTGGAGTTTCAGCTTCAACATCAGTCTTTCCAATGAACACCCAGGACTGATCTCCTTGTATTGGCTATTTAAAAAAAATGTTTATTTATTTGGCTGTGCAGGATCTTCATTGCAGCATGCAAACCTAGTTGCGGCATGTGGGATCTAGTTCCCTGACCATGGAGGGAACCTCAGCGGTCTGGATTGGGAGCTTGAAGTCTTAGCCACTGGACCACCCAGGGAAGTCCTGTCCATGTCTTGGCTATTATAAAATGCTTCTGTGAACATTTGGATATAGGTATCTTTTGAATTAGAATTTTCATCTTTTCCAGATATATGCTCAGTAATGGGATTGCTGGATCATACAGTAACTCTGTTTTCAGTTTTTAAGGAACTTCCAACAGTTTTCCATGGTGACTGTACCAATTTACAATCCCACCAACAGTGTAGGAAGGTTCCCTTTTTTCCATATCCTTTCCAGCATTAATTGTTCGTAGACTTTAAAAAAAAAATGTAGTTAGCTATGTCTGGCTGTGCTGGGTCTTCACTGTTGCGAGAAGGCTTTCTCTGGTTGCGGTGTGGGGGGCTCCTCTTCACTGCAGTGCACAGAATTCTCATTGCTGTGGCTTCTTTGGTCTTGTAGCACATGCTCTAGGGCACACAGGCTTCAGTAGTTACGGCAGGAGGACTCAGCAGTTGCAGTTCCCAGGCTCTAGAGTGCAGGCTCAGTAGTTGTGGCACACGGGATCTTCTCAGACCAGGGATCGAACCCATGTCTCCTGCACTGGCAGGTAGATTCTTTACCACTGAGTCACCAGGGAAACCCCATTGTTTGTAGACTTTTTGAAGATAGCCATTCTGACCACTGTGAGGTGGTACCTCCTCGTAGTTTTGATTTACATTTCTTTAATAATTGAGCATCTTTTCATGTGCCTGTTGGCCATCTGTGTGTCTTCTTTGGAGAAATGCCTATTCAGTTCTTCTCAAAAAATGTTTTTACATTTATTTTTACTTGGAGGAAAAAAATTTCTGTTTACAATATTGTGTTGGCTTCTGTCTTACAACATGAGTCAGCCATAAGTATACATATTTTTTCCCTCCTGAACCTTCCCCCTACCCCACCCCCATGCCACCCTTCTAGGTCATCACAGAGCACCAGGGTGAACTCGCTGTGCTATGCAGCATCTTCCCACTAGCTGTCTATTTTATACACAGCAGTGTATATATTTCAATGCTATTCTCTCAATTTGTCCCACCCTCTTCTGCCTATTTTTTGATTGGGTTGTTTGTTTTTTTGTTGTTAGATTGCATAAGCTTTTGACAATTTTGGAAATTAAGGCCTTGTTGGTCTCATTGCAAACATTTTCTCCCAGTCTGTAGGTTATCTTTCTTTCTTCTCTCTCTCTCTCTCTCTCTCTCTCTCTCTTTTTTGTTTTGGCCACACTGAGCAGCTTATGGGATCTTAGTTCCTCAGCCAGGGATTGAACCTGGGCCCATGGTGTCTTTTCATTTTGTTTATGGTTTCTTTTGCTATGGAAAAGTTTCTAAGTTTGACTAGGTCCCAGGTGGCACAGTGGTAAAGAATCCACCTGCCAAAGCAAGAGACACAGGAGATGCAGTTTTGATCCTTGAGTCGGGAAGATCCTCTGGAGGAGGAAATGGCAACCAACTCCAGTATTCTTTCCTGAAAAATTCCATGGACAGAGGAGCCTGGGGGCTACAGTCCATGGGGTCCAAAGAGGCAAACATGACTGAGCACACAGCACATTTATTTTTTGTTTTTATTTCTATTGCCATGGAAACTCACCTAAGAAAATATCGCTATGATTTATGTCAGAGAATGGCAAACCTTACACTTTCAGTATCTCAACTTTTCTGACTTTCTATTTTGCTTTCTTTGTCATTGGTTAGTTGCTCAGTTATGTCCGATTCTTTGTAACCCCATGAAAGTCTGCCAGGCTTTTCTGTCCATGGGATTTCCCAGAAAAAACTATTGGAGTGGAATTTTGCTTCCTTGCACAGATGTTTGTTAGAGGTTTTTTTTTTTTTTTTTTGTGTGTGTGTGTGTNCTTCTTTATGGAACTAACCTACCCTGTTGAAAGTTGTCTTGTTTACCTTTCTGTAGAGAGAATGTTACTAGGGCACTACTTTATTGGGCCAAGGTTGAAGTGAGTATCAGAGTTTGATTGACAATTTGCAGATTTTGGTCAGACCTGGAGAAACCACCTGAGTCTGGCCCTAGTTGGGAAAAGGCTCGGCTTCTAGGAGCCTAAGAGCCCCTTGCCGGGACTTCCTTGGTAATCCAGTGGTTAAGAATCTGCCTGCCAATGCAGGGGAAGTGGGTTCAATCCCTAGTCTGGGAAGATTCCACATGCTGCCGGGCAAATAAGCCTGTGCGGCACAGCTACTGAGCCCGAGCTCTAGAGCCCAGGAGCTGCAACTGCTGAAACTGTGTGCCCTAGAGACTGTGCTCTGTAACAAGAGAAGCCACTGCAAAGAAAAGCCCTCGAGTCTCAACTAGAGAAAACCCACGGCTTGCTGCAACTAGAGAGAACCCACGTGCAGCAACGAAGACCCAGAGCAGTAAAAAACCAAAAAACAAAAACGAGAGACCTTTCCCAGTCTGGCCACTACCTACCTTCTTATTTCTTAATTTGTCTTTGTCCACCCCTCCCTTATCTTCAGCTTATTCACCGTTGCTCCAATCACACTAAATTTTCATTTTTCTCCAAGGATGCTTGTTCATTCATACCCCAGTGCCTTATCTCAAGACATCCCCTCTTCCTACATTTTCTTTTTCTTATCCTTTGGGTGAACACCTACTTACCTTCACACTTTGTCAGCCATAAAGACTCTTCCGGCCTTCTCTCTGCATCCTCGAATTTCCCCACTCCTTATAGCCTGATAGCTACATTTAAGCCTTGTAGCCTATAGCTTATAGCTACCTTTCCTGAAACTTTTGCAGTAAGCATAAATGTTCGACCGAGTTCAGTGGCACCTAATGTCTGGAGGTAGAAGTGAGCAACACAGATGGAGGCCACATTTGGGGAGATGGTTCTGGAAAGTGCGATGGTAGAAGCATTTGGTTCTTCTGAGTAGCAGAATTCCTAGTGTTCAGTCTCTAGCGTCATAGGCGGTGCAGAAATGAGGGTACCTCTAGAATAGTCCTGTGGTATGGGTAATAAGATTTTTTTTTTTTCTGGATGTATGGCATCCAAACTTGATCATTCTTGAAATTCTGTCATCTGCCCAATATTCTCTAGCAAATAGCTTTGTGCTTTGATTATGGAGGATTCTGTTGTCTGCAACTAAAACCCCTCACTAATACTGCACTCCAGCACAGGTTCTAGATCTTAATAAACTTTGGGTTGCCAATGCCTTGGATATGGTAAGCACTCAATAGATGAAT
Source organism: Neotragus pygmaeus (assembly GCA_006410875.1). Taxonomy (NCBI): domain Eukaryota; kingdom Metazoa; phylum Chordata; class Mammalia; order Artiodactyla; family Bovidae; genus Neotragus; species Neotragus pygmaeus. The sequence goes on along the minus strand of SJYV01010795.1, from coordinate 1,126,296 downwards.
GAGAGAATGGGTGGGTGTGTCTCAAAGGGAAGTCTTGAATTCTCTAGGTTGCAAGGTAGGAATGGGAAAACTCTTGGTGAAAGTAACATGAATTTGGAGAGACACAGGCTGAGTGGGTAAGGGCACAAGGGAACCAGAAGGAAGCTGAGGAAAAGTAGCCTTCACTCCTGCCAGACGGAGCACTGTGGTGCTTTCATTTAGACTAAGGTCAAGCTGTGCTTCCCCATATCATATTGATTCAGTATCTCCAGCAGAAAAATATCTGGTTAATTTCAAAGAAAATAATGAAACTTGATGTTCAATGGCGTGCTGACTAAACTTGCCAAGGACTGACAGAATCATATTGAATGGCTGGGTTGGTGGCGCATCAATATACAGTCCCAGAGGCTCAGCCAAGTAGAAGGGTGTGAACTGGAGATGAGATTGGATCTGGGGAGTGCACCAAGCCTAGAGGTGCTGAGCAAGTCTTGAGGTGATGGGAGGAAATAAAAGGAAATTTGACTTTCATATCTTGTTTTCTCTTGTAATTTGTGTGTGTGTGTGTGTGTGTGTGTGTGTAAGGTGTAAGGGATGGGGGAACTTGTCACATGATTACTATAAAGAAATGAAAGGCAGAAGTCTTGGTTTATCATCATGATTTGGTGGAAAGCTTTGATAGGTTACCTGGTATTTTCTATGTTGTCACAAAGTTGGTAATATGTATGATTGATTCATGTTGATGTTTGGCAGAAATCAACACAATTCTGTAGAGAAATTATCCTTCAATTAAAAAGTGAATAACTTTTTTTTTTAAGTAGGTAATATGGATCCAATCTCAAAAACAAAGATTTTGGGGGATCAAATGTGATCCTCGTCAATGAAGATTTACCTAGCTAAAACTTTGGAGAGATTTCTCAGGTTCTTTACCAAGAAAAGAAAACAAGACATTTCCCCATCACAAATAGCAAATGTGAAATTAGCTATTGAAATTAGAAGGGATTGTTGCAAGGGACAGACACCCATGAAACCAGCTGAAAGGAAGAGAGAGAATATATGAGGAGAGGCACAGGTGTCTAGCTGAACCCAGAATGATGCAGTGGGCTATCAGGAGAAAACATATCCACCATATCCCTGGATCTTAGAACAATGCCTAATTCAGAGTTGGGGTTCAGTACATATTTGTTGAATGGGAAAGTGAATGAATCCAAGTGCAGCTTGGATCCAATCATTTTTGGCCAAGGGACAGGATTATATGGGGCCGTGGTTGGGGCATATAATTCTCAGAGAAGAGGACAGTGGATGGAGAAGACCCTTCTAAGCGTGGCTTTTAGAGAAGCAACGAGTACCTTGCCTTGATGGAGCTGCTGGGCCCACCTTTCAAGTGACATGACATGCCCCTCTTTGGGAAAGCACTGTGGAACGGGGAAAGGTCGAGGTGGTTGAACAGAAAAATCATCTTGATCTTATTTTATTTTTATACTGTGGAATATTGGGGCAATGGAAATATTCTGAAAATATGATGGAAATGCTTCTTTATGGAACTAACCTACCCTGTTGAAAGTTGTCTTGTTTACCTTTCTGTAGAGAGAATGTTACTAGGGCACTACTTTATTGGGCCAAGGTTGAAGTGAGTATCAGAGTTTGATTGACAATTTGCAGATTTTGGTCAGACCTGGAGAAACCACCTGAGTCTGGCCCTAGTTGGGAAAAGGCTCGGCTTCTAGGAGCCTAAGAGCCCCTTGCCGGGACTTCCTTGGTAATCCAGTGGTTAAGAATCTGCCTGCCAATGCAGGGGAAGTGGGTTCAATCCCTAGTCTGGGAAGATTCCACATGCTGCCGGGCAAATAAGCCTGTGCGGCACAGCTACTGAGCCCGAGCTCTAGAGCCCAGGAGCTGCAACTGCTGAAACTGTGTGCCCTAGAGACTGTGCTCTGTAACAAGAGAAGCCACTGCAAAGAAAAGCCCTCGAGTCTCAACTAGAGAAAACCCACGGCTTGCTGCAACTAGAGAGAACCCACGTGCAGCAACGAAGACCCAGAGCAGTAAAAAACCAAAAAACAAAAACGAGAGACCTTTCCCAGTCTGGCCACTACCTACCTTCTTATTTCTTAATTTGTCTTTGTCCACCCCTCCCTTATCTTCAGCTTATTCACCGTTGCTCCAATCACACTAAATTTTCATTTTTCTCCAAGGATGCTTGTTCATTCATACCCCAGTGCCTTATCTCAAGACATCCCCTCTTCCTACATTTTCTTTTTCTTATCCTTTGGGTGAACACCTACTTACCTTCACACTTTGTCAGCCATAAAGACTCTTCCGGCCTTCTCTCTGCATCCTCGAATTTCCCCACTCCTTATAGCCTGATAGCTACATTTAAGCCTTGTAGCCTATAGCTTATAGCTACCTTTCCTGAAACTTTTGCAGTAAGCATAAATGTTCGACCGAGTTCAGTGGCACCTAATGTCTGGAGGTAGAAGTGAGCAACACAGATGGAGGCCACATTTGGGGAGATGGTTCTGGAAAGTGCGATGGTAGAAGCATTTGGTTCTTCTGAGTAGCAGAATTCCTAGTGTTCAGTCTCTAGCGTCATAGGCGGTGCAGAAATGAGGGTACCTCTAGAATAGTCCTGTGGTATGGGTAATAAGATTTTTTTTTTTTCTGGATGTATGGCATCCAAACTTGATCATTCTTGAAATTCTGTCATCTGCCCAATATTCTCTAGCAAATAGCTTTGTGCTTTGATTATGGAGGATTCTGTTGTCTGCAACTAAAACCCCTCACTAATACTGCACTCCAGCACAGGTTCTAGATCTTAATAAACTTTGGGTTGCCAATGCCTTGGATATGGTAAGCACTCAATAGATGAATGAGAGAATGGGTGGGTGTGTCTCAAAGGGAAGTCTTGAATTCTCTAGGTTGCAAGGTAGGAATGGGAAAACTCTTGGTGAAAGTAACATGAATTTGGAGAGACACAGGCTGAGTGGGTAAGGGCACAAGGGAACCAGAAGGAAGCTGAGGAAAAGTAGCCTTCACTCCTGCCAGACGGAGCACTGTGGTGCTTTCATTTAGACTAAGGTCAAGCTGTGCTTCCCCATATCATATTGATTCAGTATCTCCAGCAGAAAAATATCTGGTTAATTTCAAAGAAAATAATGAAACTTGATGTTCAATGGCGTGCTGACTAAACTTGCCAAGGACTGACAGAATCATATTGAATGGCTGGGTTGGTGGCGCATCAATATACAGTCCCAGAGGCTCAGCCAAGTAGAAGGGTGTGAACTGGAGATGAGATTGGATCTGGGGAGTGCACCAAGCCTAGAGGTGCTGAGCAAGTCTTGAGGTGATGGGAGGAAATAAAAGGAAATTTGACTTTCATATCTTGTTTTCTCTTGTAATTTGTGTGTGTGTGTGTGTGTGTGTGTGAATACTTTGACCACCTCATGTGAAGAGTTGATTCATTGGAAAGGACCCTGATGCTGGGAGGGATTGGGGGCAGGAGGAGAAGGGGACAACAGAGGATGAGATGGCTGGATGGCATCACCAACTCGATGCACATGAGTTTGGGTGAACTCCGGGAGTTGATGATGGACAGGGAAGCCTGACGTGCTGCGATTCACGGGGTCGCAAAGAGTCGGACACGACTGAGCAACTGAACTAACTGTGTGGCAAAGAAATCTATTGTCAATATTTTTGCATGTTGTAACATATATTAATATATACATGCTGCTGCTGCTAAGTCGCTTCAGTCGTGTCCGACTCTGTGCGACCCCAAAGATGGCAGCCCACCAGGCTCCCCCATCCGTCCCTGGGATTCTCCAGGCAAGAACACTGGAGTGGGTTACCATTTCCTTCTCCAGTACATGAAAGTGAAAAGTGAAAGTGAAGTCGCTCAGTCATGTTCAACTCTGAATATATACATAGATGTAACTATATAGATGTAACTGCTGTATGCTATGACCCTAGTCACTTAATTCTCTGCTCCTCCCACCCCCAAGGCTCAGATGAGCCTCAGGAGAGACAGATGATGTGGAGAATAGTGGCGAGTCCCTGGGCACCAGTGGTCAGTAGGATTCAGATCACTTACAGCCACTACCAACTGTTTCTGTCTATAGTACTTCAGTTAGGACTTCAGGCTTTTAAAGGGCATTTTTGAGAATAAATTGCTCTCACTATGGGAAATTACCTAAACTTAACAAAAGCTAAGTTACATATAACATTCTAGGCAGGTGTAAATTCAGTTTTGGATCTTTCCCCCTAACACCCCGTCTCCCTCCACTATCACATCTCTGGAAGACTCAGGGGCAAGGCACATTGGCACTGTGGCCCTACAGTGGCAGAGGAAAGGGGGAAAAGGCTGATGGCTGTGTGGAAACTAAGCTGGCTACAGAAACCATCCCTAAGTTCAAAGCACAGTGTCTTGAGCAGAAGTTCTTCCTCTAGGTAGTACATCAGAAACATCTATAGAACTTTCCAAAAATACACACATCCTTGGACATTCCCAAAAGAAATCCAGTAGGTTTGGGTGGGGCCTGACCACCAGGATTTTGAAATAGCCCCATGAGTGGTTCTGATATGTTCCCATTGACTGAGAACCACTGATTGATGCAGCAATCTTGGGCCTGACTCTGATGACCATCCATACGGACAGGGACAAGATCATGAAGCAAGGAATGAGGGGAGTCCAGCTGGCCACGGAATTCAGAGGAAGTAGTTACATTATGAAATCAGTCTACAGGTAACAGGATCCCTTGGAGTAGGTTGGGACACTGGGAACTGAGTCTAGCTCTTACAGAAGGGAGCTGGTCCCACAGAGATTCAGGTTAAGGTTCTCAGTCTCAGGCAGAATTCCAAATGATTGCCAGGTTACCCTGAGACTCAAAGCCCCTCAGCTGGTTCCTCATACACAGGATCTGGTTAATTGCATGGGTAACTAACCATGGTAGTAACCGTGGCTGGGACTGTGAAGTAGATCTGGGGAGTGGTCAAGAGTGAGGCACTGGGAGGAGGCCATCAATATCCAGGTCAGAGGGGGCTGAGGAAGTCCCAGGGCATGTAGGTCAGACTCACCTGGGGGAGAAAGGAGGAAGAAATAAGGCAAGACTGACATGAGTTGTAAATGGCTGGCCCAGGATGGCTTAGCTATTGCCTCAGCCAGCCTGTGCCTCCTCTGTAGGGCTGGATAGACCAATACTGCAACTTGGAGTTTGATCCAGACTGTTCATTTAGAGGTCCATGCACTTCCAGGGTTTTGTAAACTTTTTGACAGTAGTGAAAGTGTTAGTCGCTCAGTCACGTCTGACTCTTTGCAACCCCATGGGCTGTAGCCTGCCAGGCTCCTCTGTCCATGGAATTTTCCAGGCAAAGGTACTGGAGTGGGTAGTCATTCCCTACTCCAGGGGATCTTCCTGACCCAGGGATCGAACCCAGCTCTCCTACATTGCAGGCAAATTCTTTACTGTCTGAGCCACCAGGGAAGTCCTCCACTTTGTAAACTTTTAAAATTACGGGAAAACTTGGTTCGTCAGGAAAGTTGCAGAAGCCCTTCTGGCTACTCTGTTATGGGATCTCGGCTTGGCTGAGATCTCCATGGCTTTCTTGCTTGCTTGCTGGTGCTCCTGCATTTCTGCAACTCATTTCTTTTCCTTGGAGACTGCACCTTCTCTGCAAAGTGTGCTAGTTTCCCTGATTTCAGTCTTTTTCTCCAGGCCACAGGTGCGCTTTTTCAGCTCCCGCCAACTGGCCTCTCTACTCACCCTGGTTGGCACTGATGGCTTGTACCGCGTCTACATGAGGTCTACACTGCTCCATGGTTCATTTTCAACTCCTGACTCTCTTCTCCATGGGAGTGACTGTTCATTTCACTGCTGAAATCCTCTTGTGTAGGAGGGAAAGGAACTGGCTTCTTGGCGTAGAGCTGCTAAAAAGACCCACTTTCTACACTTTAAGGTTAAAAAACACATGCTTGTTTCCTAATATCTCCATTTCTGGTCCCTGACTACATAAGGTTGTCAGATGTAGCAAATAAAAATACAGGACACCATGTTAAACCAGAATATTTAGGGCACACATGAAAGAGTTATTGTTGTTTATCTAAAATAAAATATAATTGAGTATCCCAATCCCCATGACTGTTACAAAGCAGCTGAACTTTAATTTTAGTCAAAAGAATACTGGAATGTTGAGTTTTAGACACACACACACACAGGCGCATATACAACTTTATGAATCTGAAGGTACTAGGGCAAAGACTGCTATTTGTCATCCAACATNGACTGTTACAAAGCAGCTGAACTTTAATTTTAGTCAAAAGAATACTGGAATGTTGAGTTTTAGACACACACACACACAGGCGCATATACAACTTTATGAATCTGAAGGTACTAGGGCAAAGACTGCTATTTGTCATCCAACATCTGTTTTGTCTTTCTTTTAGTAATCCATCTGAATTTGTTTTGAACACAGAAAAAGAAAGAAAGGAATATCCTCAGCTTCCTTTGCAGGTAGAAGTTGCCAGAGAGATCTGAGTGTAAGTGATGTGTAGAACTTCAGGGTCACGCCCCTATAGGGAAGGGGTGTGTTCTCTACTCTCCTTTTAGTCTCATTGACTGGAAGCATCAATGTGGTGGCAGGAGCTAGGGCAGCCATCTTGGGATAGGAGATAGACACTACGTGTTGCATTTTGGAGAGCAAAAAACAGAAGGATCCCTGATGTCACACTGGTCCTGCCAGCTTACATCCAGACTGTTATGTGAGAGAGAGATCATGTATATATTTTAAGCTATCGTGTTAATTTGGCGTTTGTAGGAGCAGCCTGTCCTTCTAACTGGCATGAATATCATTATTGATTTTCCTGAGGACACTTTTAATAATTACAGGGGAACCAGATTTGAAGAGTGTCCTGTAGGCGGCCGTGTTGTCATTTCTCACAGCTTTCCCTGCTGATTATTCAGAGCAACACACAAGACAGGGATAAGGCAGGGAAGTGGTTCTATCAGTGACTTTACATTGTGACTGAGGCTGACCCCAGCGAGTGCAGTAAAATTCGTATTCAGCGGCTCCATCCTCCAGGATGCCCATTTAGCAAGTCTGGCATGAGCCAGGGAGCCAGCATTTCTAAATTATCCCAAGACATTCTGATGCCGTCAGTTTGGGGGCTCTATTTTGGGAACCACTGGTCTATGCATGGAGCTCTCCACAGTGTTGGACTTCTAGGAAATTCTTCAGTGAATTAACTCAGGGGAAATTCTTCGGTGAAATAACTCTTTGTGACCCCATGGACTATACAGTCGAATTCTCTAGGCCAGAATGCTGGAGTGGGTAGCCTTTCCCTTCTCCAGGGGATCCTCCTAATCCAGGGATCAAACCCAGGTCTCCCGCATTGCAGGCGGATTCTTTACCAACTGAGCTATCAGGGAAGCCAAAAGCTGCACCCAACCTGGGGCTTGAACCCATGAGCTCAGGGCTCGAACACTGAGATTAAGAATCGCATGCTCTACCAGCTGAGCTAGCCGGGCAAACTCAGGGAGCTTTTCAATTACTGTTGATGGTGGTGTTTAGCAGTCTAGAAACAGTGCCTTGAAATGAATACTTAGCAGTATTTGATGGGACACTCAGTGAGAGGCAGACATTTAGAAAGTTATGAAGCTTTACTCTCGATGGCCTGTAAATATACATGCACAAATTCACATATACTTTCACTAATTCGGTAGCGAGAAGTAATTAAATTATTTGGAGTGATGATTGAAAAGTAAATATTTTAAGGGGCAAGAGGGCAAAATTTAAACACTCTGCTCCTCCTGCTCATTTCTTTAGTTCCCAGTGTTGACTGAGGAGCTGGAGTAATTACAAGTGGTAATAATGCTTGATAATTATATATTTGCCTGTGTTTACACTGGCCGTGAAATAGGGGAACTCAGTTCATAAGTGAACCCTCGTGGGTATCCTTTCACTAGAAGGCCGTCAGGAATGAAGTTCATCTCACACCCAAGCAACAACTGGAGCTAATCATGACACTAACCTGAGGAGGAGAACAATTAACGATAAACTTCCAGCCCAAGGGAGCAAGATGGGGACTGGAGAGAGGATAAAAGTGCCAACTAGTCGGATCAATAGCAGAGATTCTTTTGAGCATCTGTATTTGTGCAAGGACCCTGTGCTAGGTACTGTGGGAGGCAGGGAGGGGAGAGGAAGGGGCAGAGAGACAAGATACAGGATCTCATAATGTCACCTCTGTTAGGAGAGTGCCTCTCTAACCAATATGGGATTCGTGCCAAGTCAGTACTTTGGGAGCTCCCTGATGGAGAAGTTGGAGAGGATGGGGGCAGCCAGGAGAAGCTTCATCGAGTAGGTAGCATGCAGGTGTCAGTCAAAAAATGAAGCACTCTGGTTGTTGGAGATACAGGTGTAATCAAGAAAGAGTGCCTCTCGGCAAGGAGCTCCCATTCTGGTGGAGGGAGATAGACCAGAAATGATGTTATTATGATTATTAGAGCATTATTAAGTATTATTAGAAATATCAGGTTTATTAGCAATGTCTTGTTGTTCACTCGCTCAGTCATGTCTGACTCCTTGCAAACACATACACTGCAGCACCCCAGGCTTCTCTGTCCTCTGCTACTTTCTGGAGTTTGCTCAGATTCATGTCCGTTGAGTTGATGATGCTGATGATGCTACCTAAGCATATCATCCTCTGCTGCCCGCTTCTCCTTTTGCCTTCCATCTTCCCTTGTGGCTCAGTTGGTAAAGAGTCCACCTACAATGTGGGGGAGCTGAGTTCGATCCCTGGGTTGGAAAGATCCCCTGGAGAAGGGAAGGGCTACCCACTCCAGTATTCTGGCCTGGAGAATNGCCTTCCATCTTCCCTTGTGGCTCAGTTGGTAAAAAGTCCACCTACAATGTGGGGGAGCTGAGTTCGATCCCTGGGTTGGAAAGATCCCCTGGAGAAGGGAAGGGCTACCCACTCCAGTATTCTGGCCTGGAGAATTACAAGGGTCACAAAGAGTCAGACACGACTGAGTGACTTTCACTTCACTTTCCCTATTATGTCCTTTCACATAAAAATGTATTTCTATAAATCCTATTTATATAAACAGGATTAGACTACTGATGTCTTTCAAAATGCATTCTCTTTTTTCCATTCAAGATTATGTTAATTTTTTTTATTTCCCAAAAGTAAGGTTGTTTTCTTACACTGAAGCTATTGGTTGTCTCTTCCTTCCTTAACAGAATCTCTGTTTTAATAGAGGCATCCACACTTCTTCGGGTGGAAATTTGTTTCCAGGAAGACAGACTCCATCTCCAGTCTCCAGGGTAGAAGATAATTGGACTTAGCTAAAATAGCAGTCCATTCTCCTGGCCAGTGACTGGAATAATTAATGGACATAATTCTGGCTAAGGTGAGGGTGAGACTGGTGGTTGGTTTTGGAGAATGGATTTCCTTGATGATACAAAGAGATACTTTGGAGCAGCCTCTCTACTTCTGTCAGTAAATATCATTCCTACTTGGGATGGCTAAAACTATAGCAGTTCCAGTTCAGTTCAGTTGCTCAGTCATGTCTGACTCTTTGTGACCCAAAGGACTGCAGCACGCTAGGCTTCCCTGTCCATCACCAACTTCCAGAGCTTGCTCAAACTCACATCCATGAGTCGGTGATGCCATCCAACCATCTCATCCTCTGTCATCCCTTTCTCCTCCTGCCTTTAATCTTTCCNAAAGGACTGCAGCACGCTAGGCTTCCCTGTCCATCACCAACTTCCAGAGCTTGCTCAAACTCACATCCATGAGTCGGTGATGCCATCCAACCATCTCATCCTCTGTCATCCCTTTCTCCTCCTGCCTTTAATCTTTCCCAGCATCAGGGTCTTTTCCAATGTGTCAGTTCTTCACATTAGGGGACCAACATATTGGAGCTTCTGTATCAGTCCTTCCAATAAATAGTCAAGATTGATTTCCTTTAGGACTGACTGGTTGGATTTCCTTTCTGTCCAAGGGACTCTCAAAAGTCATCTTCAACACCACAGTTCAAAAGCATCAATTCTTCAGCGCTCAGCTTTCTTTATGGGTTACTGGAAAAATGATAGCTTTGACTAAATGGATCTTTGTCAGCAAAGTAATGTCTCTCCTTTTTAATAGGCTATCTGGGTTGGTCATAGCTTTTCTTCCAAGGAGCAAGTGTCTTTTAATTACATGGTTGCAGTCACAGTCTACAATGATTTTGGAACCCAAGAAAATAAAGTCTGTCACTGTTTCCATTGTTTCTCTATTTACCACGAAGTGATGGAACTGGATGCCATGATCTTCATTTTCTGAATGTTGAGTTTTAAGCCAGCTTTTTCCCTCTCCTCTTTCTCTTTCATCAAGAGGTTCTTCAGCTCCTCTTCACTTTGTGCCATAAGGGTGGTGTCATCTGCATATCTGAGGTTATTGATATTTCTCCCANCGAAAAAAACTACAAATCATCAAACACCTTTGGAAAATTTTGCTCGCATATATTCTAAGCAGAGAAATGAGGAGAAGATGCTGGTTGATTCTTGTGTCCTCTTCATTTCCTACTGTTAGGAAGACTAGGATTTACCTATCAAGAAAAATACAGGCTTAACATTTCTTGCTGATTTACTACATGCAGAATGTGGGCTGGAATCCCAGACCCTGTCACTGGCATCACTTTATTTTATCCCTGCTCAACAGTCTTGGCTAGGTCTTTATTATGTTCTTTTTCCAGATGAGAAAACAGTCTAAGCAAGATGAAGCAACTTGCCTGGGTCAGCCAGGTAATAAGCAGCAGAGCTGTTGAATTCCTGAGTCCAAACTCTTAACTTCCGTGTTATGCCTAGTCCGCAACCCTAGTTATTTTGGCAGCATCAGATTATATGTAGAAAGTTCAAATGGAAAGCGCCCCGTGGCTTCCCCAAGTCAGCGTCTCCGGGACACCCGCACCTGCTTGTACCTCCACCACCAACAGATGGCGCTTGTCAGCAAGCGACGCACTCCTGCTGGGAGCCCCCCGGAACAGAGCCATTTGCAGTCTGCGGTCGACGTTCAAATGACCAGTTGTCCAGAGCTTTCCCTTAGGGACAAGTGAGGTCTCAAGCCATCTCCAGCTGGCTGTGAAAGATGCTATTAAAAATCACTGATAAATGTGTTCCAGCTTTTGCTCACACAGTTTACGGTAAGGACCTGTCAAAAGTGATTTCTGGTCCTCTCTTTCCTACCAATGGAGCTGATGACTTATAGGAAACGGGTTTGTTTTTTCCAGTTGCCTTTAGGAGAATAAGATACTTAGATGCCCAGGTGTGGCAACCACATTTCCATATATCTGACACAGAAGCATGGAAGTTTATTGTTTGAACACTGTAACTGACACGTGTGTTTATCCCTGTGAAACTTTTTTTTCTCATTTCACTGTGAGGGGCTCTGTGAGGGGCAAAGCCAGGCTACCCACCATCCATCAAATTCTTACGGTTTATACCCACCACCTACTTATAAAATCAGCAACCACAAGAACACCAGTCAACCTGCCAAGCCCAAGACCTTAATCTAATTCATCTGATATTCCCCACACCCCAAATCACGGTAGGCTTGTAATAAGTTGGCTGGGTGAATGAATCTACCCATCCATTCATCCAGAGGGGGAAGCCAAGCCCAAGCTGGGAAAGTGAAAGGCGCTCAGCTGTGTCTGACTCTTTGCAATCCCATGGACGATACAGTCCATGGAATTCTCCAGGCCGGAATGCTGGGGTGGGTTGCCTTTCCCTTCTCGAGGGGATCTTCCCAACCCAGGGATCAAACCCAGGTCTCCTGCATTGCAGGTGGATTCTTTACCAACTGANCTTTGCAATCCCATGGACGATACAGTCCATGGAATTCTCCAGGCCGGAATGCTGGGGTGGGTTGCCTTTCCCTTCTCGAGGGGATCTTCCCAACCCAGGGATCAAACCCAGGTCTCCTGCATTGCAGGTGGATTCTTTACCAACTGAGCTATCAGGGAAGCTGGGAAAGGGGGCTGCCTATCCGCAAGGCAGCAAGGTGAGGGGCCATCTCCAGAATCACCGTGTCCTTCAGGAGGGACCCTCACCACAGGAGGGCGTGTCCTGAAAGTCCTCAGGAGCCTGAGACCAGCTCTGCTTTCCAAACATTGGCCAGGAATCACACTAAGGATTCTCACCCACAGCCCGGGTGCAGAGCCTCTCACAGGTGAGGCCCCAAGGTACAGACCCCGGGGATGCTCCCACCTGACGAGGCGCCCTTTAGTAACGCTCCAGACCTGCCACTGTGGTCAGATGTGCCCCCTTCCTCTTCTTCCCTAAATGGTCCCTAAAGATTGTGAAGAGGAGAGCTGGCCACACACATACAGATAAAAAGTCACTTTACTGTTCTGTTTTCTAAGGCAAGAGTACTGACATGATCAAAACCAGTTGGTCTGTGACAGGAAACTAAAATCTCTACCCAGAAACCACTGTTCTGGGCTCCGGAGTACCCTGGTTGTTTGGAGGAACCTTGTGGAAGTCACGAAAGTCCAAATACCAGCTGCTAAGTGGCTTCCTCCAGAAGACTCCAGGTGATAAACGCTGTCTCCTTTGAGAGCTGACATGTTCAAGGATTCTCTGAGAAAAGGTGGGCAGAGTTCCCATTGGAATGGTGAAGTCAGTATCTGTGTACTTATGGGGCATGAGGCCTTTGGCTCCCACTGGTCAGCTGAGGACTCCCAGGAATCAGCCTGGGTGCCAAGTCTCTCAGAGGTGAGGGCCCCAGGGTGCCGACCCCGGGTCTCAGCGCCCTCCGCTGTGCGGCAGTGATGGGAACCTTCTCTACCCTCGTTCCCGGCATTCAGCCTCAGGCTCTGGCTTCTGCCGAGGAATGCTCTCCTCTTCCTCCCCACCCTTTCTGGGGCCCTGCAGGGCAACGGAACCCCAGCGTGCCTTTTACCCTTCCAGCCATCCCTCGCCCCGGCCTCATTTCTTGAGAGTGGGAACATCTCTGGCGCTGGCTTTGGGGAGGTGATGGAGTGGCCGCTGTCCCCCTGCCAAGGGGAATGTCACGCCACCGGAATTTATGTGCCAGCTTTCCTTGCACCAGCTTTTCCCAGGTTACCTCCCCACCCATTACTACCCCATCAGTTGCCATGTGTTTCCCCCTAACTGTCACCAGCCCACACTGCCTCTTTGTTACCCCGCAGCTCTGAGGCCAGCCCCTTCCCAAGCAAGGGGCTGAGCTTAAACTCCACATTGTGAAATAGTTCCTCCCTCTCTCCTGTCCCCACTTGCTGGCCTCCCCTGGGCCCCAGAGCCTTTAGTAAAACAAACCCGTCAAAAGGCATTCTCTGCTCAGTTTGCACAGCACGAGTGGGCCCCTGAGTTGCCTGGCGCCCCTCATCTTCCACGAACACACTTCCCCTCCTTATTGGTATTCAGTCAATACTTTCCTTTCCTGACCCTTCCCTGCTTGGCCTCTGAAATCTGCCGACAGAAGGGCCTTTGTTGAAGGAGCAGAGGGGTGCAAACACCAGGGTTCCAGAGACGCCGTGTGGACTCCAAAGGGGAAATGAGTCGTTGCTCTGGGGGTTGGGGGGGCACCCAGGATAGCGGTTCCTCTGAGCATCTCCGGAAGCAGGCTCTCCTGAAGACAAACCTTTTGTGTCTTCTTACAGACCCGACACCATCTCCAATGCTAACTCATTGATTTTTATTGTTCCAAATTTGATTCCAAAACGTGGGCCGGAATCTGGGGTCTGGTAAATATTTCGTTACACAATTCGCTGGAAGCACTTAGCTATAAAGCATGGCTTCCAACACTGAGGTTCAGGCGAGGGGCCTCTCAGGCTCCCACCATCTGCCAATTCCATGCGTCTGCAAGCAAACGCCATTAGAACCAGGCCGCTCCCCTGCTCACGAGTCCTTCATGTGTCCCTGGTTAGACTGCTCTGCATCTAAAAGCACCCCAAAGCCTTCACAGCCAGGCGTCCCAGAGTCTCAGGCATGCTATCCTGTCCTGGCAGGCGTGGATTCAGCCCCTTCTGGAACTCTCAGGGAATGAGGCGACAGGCCGAGCAGCCCACCCCCTGGGCAGCCCACTCTTTAAGAAGGCTGCCTGATACAGAACAAAACCCACTTCTTCACCCTAGATGTCCACTTCTGGAACAAATCGGTCCCTTGTCCTCATGACCGTCTGTCCTGTAGATTTTTAAATGACTCTCAGGGTTCATCTATATTTGTTTTCATCACACCAAACAGCCCCGGTCCCTTGACTCTATCTCATATGAAACAGTTTCCAGATGACCCTCGATGTCAGCCCCCCTCCTCCAGAATCTCGTGTTCTCCCTGCAGCAGCCTCCCACAATAAAACAAATAAATAAATACACAATTTTACACAAGAAAATCCAAATCTTAATTACGAACACTGTTCTCTGGATGCGCTCAAATCAGCATAGATTAAAATAGGGCTATCTCCTCCCCTGGAGAAGGCGATGGCACCCCACTCCAGTGTTCTTACCTGGAAGATCCCGTGGATGGAGGAGCCTGTTGGGCTATAGTCCATGGGGTCATGAAGAGTCAGACACGACTGAGCAACTTCCCTTTCACTTTTTACTTTTCACTTTCATGCATTGGAGGAGCAAATGGCAACCCACTCCAGTGTTCCTGCCTGGAGAATCCCAGGGATGGGGGAGCCTGGTGGGCTGCCATCTATGGGGTCACACAGAGTCGGACACGACTGAAGCGACTTAGCAAATCCCTTCCCCTGAAGAGGATGTTTTGCTTCTATTAGTTCAACCTAAGACCGCATTCACTCCTTTAGCCACCTTACCGCACTCCTGACTCACCCTCAGCTTGAAAGCACACCCCCTTTTCACAACAAGGGCTGCTAGTCAGGTGTCCTCACCACCCCTCTGCAATGCTTTAACAGTCATCTTCATATTTATCAGCATTTCATTTCACCTCATTGATGCCCACTTAGTTCATGGAGCTCTTTTTCAGTCTTACTTCTATCATCTTGGGTATAATGGCCATCCCTTGCAGCTCTGAGTCACTTGTGAATCTGTTGAGCATCCTTTTTGTATGCTCACCCAATCCATTAATAAGAATGATCGAGCAGGGTCCAGAGATACTAGTGACTTGTCTAAGGTTGTAGAGCCAGATAAGGACGGGACAGAGCCAGATCTGGAACACAAGCCTCCTGGCTCCCAGTTCAGTGCTCATGTCTATCACACTCTGCCAAAAAGTCCCCACCTGAGACCCCTCAGACAGCTCTCACCCTGGCTATCTATCATACCTATATCCTTACTGGTCCATCCTGATTATAGACGGGAAGGTCTGGTAAAGGCTGGGTTCCTTGAAAGAAGATGGGAAAGTGTACCCTGGCTGAAGGATCCTACTTAGTCAAATCATGCAGCTTCCTGCAGGGAGCCTCAGGAATAGACGCCCCTCTCCCCCACCAATAGACCTGAAAAGGCAAGGAGCTCTCAGGGAACTCCTTCAGGAAGATGCCCATAAATGAAACAGACGAGGGAGACCACAGAGCTTCCGGGGATAGTTCCGAAATTTGGAAAGAATCTGTACAATGACAGTCACTTACAGAAAGCTTCAGCCCTCTTACAAACAATTCTCATTGATCTGTCCTAGAAACATGACTGTTCCCTTGAAAGATCTGCCAGAGATAATGGCCAATTAAAGAGCTGACCCTTGGCTCGCATTCTTGCTCTGAGTATAACTCTAGAGAGCGCAGAAAGATCACTGGGCAAACACGCCAGGAAAGCAGGTCAAGGTGAGCACAAGGATTCCTAATGATTCACCAAGACCAGCTGTCTTGTGAAATAGAGCACTCCCCTTCACCAATGTGTTTAAGTAAAGGCTGGAGTAGATTACTTTTATCCTACCTGGATCCAAAGATCGAAGCTCCCATACCCTCTCTTCTACTGTGACAGGTTCTTTACAATTCCGAGTAAAAAGCCATCGCTGGGCTCAAATAGCCAAAACAATTTGGAAAAAGAAGAGCAAAGTTGGAGGACTCACATGCCTTGATTTCAAAACATATTTAAAAGATACAGTAACCACTTCCAGTGATCAAGAGTCCAGTGAGTACACTGGAGTCCACTGATCAAGACACCACCCTTTCACTGCAGGGGATGTGGGTTCGATCCCTAGCTGGGGAACTAGGATCCCACATGCCACAAGGCACAGTCAAAAATAGAAGAAAAGAAAGATACAGTAATCAAAAGAGTGTGGTACTAAGATAAAGACAGACAAAAGGAGCAACAGAATAGAACAGAAAGGTCAAGAATAAACCCTTATACAGTCAAACGATCTTTGACAAAGGTGCCAAGACCATCCAATGTTATTAAGAAAAGGACAGTCTCTTCAACAACTGAGGTCCAGAACACAGGATATCCACATGCAAAAGAATGATATTGAACCCTCATCTCACACCATAGTTTAAAATTAGCTCAAAATAGATCAAAGACCTAACATAAGACTCAAAACTATAAACGTCCTGGAAGAAAACATATGGAGAAAGCTTCATGAAAGTGGGCTTGGCAATGATTTCTTGGGTATGACATAGGCAAGAAAAGCAAAAATAGACAAATGGGACTACACCAAACTTTTAAACTTCTGAGCATCAAAAGACACATCAGGGGCGGCCCTGGCGGTCCAGCGGTTAAGACTGCACACTTCCACTGCAGGGGCACGGGTTTGATCCCTGATTGGGGAACTAAGATCCTGCATGTCAGAGTAAGGCCGCAAAATAAACAAACAAACAAAAATACAGTCAATAGAATGAAAAGACAAACTGTGGAATGGGAGAAAATATTCAAAATAATATATCTGATAAAGAGTTAATACTTAGAATGTTTAAAGAACCCCTACAACTCAATAACAGCAACAACCAAAAAAAAAGCAAAAAACCTAATTTAAAAATGGACAAAAGAAATTGCCCAAAAGCTTTGGGCATTTTTCCAAAGATGATATATAAATGGCCAAAAAGATATGAAAAGATGCCTGACATCACTAATCATCAGAAAATGCAATCAAAATCACAGTGACATGTCACCTCACATCCATTAGCATGACTGTCATCAAAAACAACAGAGAATAGCAAGAGTTGGTGAAATGGTGTAACCACTGTGGAAGAGTATGCTGAGTCCTCAAAAACTTAAATGACCCAACAATCCCACTTCTGGTCATGTAGCCTAAAGAACTGAAACCAGGCTCTTAAGGAGACATTTGCACACCCATATTCACAGCGGCACTATTCACAATAGCCAAGAGGGAGAAGCAACCCAAATGTCTTTCAGTGTCTGAGTGGATAAACAAAACTGTAGTGCGTATACATACGATGGCATATTATTCAATCTTAAAAAGGAAAGAAATTCTTACACATGTGATAACATAGATAAATCTTGAGGCCATTATGCTAAGTGAACTAAGCCAGTCACAAAAAGACAAATACTGTATGGTTTCACTTACAAGGCACCAAGTGGTCAAATTCATAGAAACAGAAAGTAGCACAGTGGTTACCAGGGAGTGAGGGGAGGGGACCCAGATAATCATGATGGTGTGATCACCCACCTAGAGCCAGACATTCTGGAATGTGACGACAAGTGGGCCTTCAGAAGCATCTCTATGAACAAAGCTGGTGGAGGTAATGGAATTCCAGTGGAGCTTTTCAAATCCTGAAAGATGATGCTGTGAAAGTGCTACACTCAATATGCCANTGTTGAAATAATGTGGGAGGTTTCAAAAGAAGAGTAGGCTTTTATTTTTCTTTTATAACTGGCCCAGGCACACTTCTGCGTAAGCGGTTAAAACAAGTGCGCTCAGCTGGGGTTCTTTCAGAGAGAATTTGTTACCCAGTGTGCCAGTGGTTGCCCCAAGTGGCTCATGTTTGGGGTATAGTTTCCCTTCTTAAGAAGAGTGCAGTACTTTTGTTCTTTTGGGAAAGAGACATGAGCATTTAAATTTCTCTTTGAGAAAAGTCTGCCTCTTCAAGGGCAGTTTGGAAGTGCTGGCACTCCCCCTTGTGGGGTTCTGAAATATGTTGTGCAGCAAATAAAATGACATAGTTTCTTTTCGTTATGTTTCCAACTGATAGAAGAGTCTTATTTAACATGATAAATTATAAATTCATTCATCCAGAAATTTACCAAGGATGACAAAATAGTGGGCTCTAAAATCACATCAAATCACTGTGCAGGTAGGATTTTTAATCATGTTCGAAGTCATAATTTTGGACTTTTAACTTTATTTCAACATGTGAAGAAATATTTTAGGCAAGAAAGTTGCCTTGTCAGATTAAGACCTATAGTTAAAATGTTATAGGTTAATTAAACAAAACCCAACCTAGTCGTAAAGGTGTTGATATGGGTTTCTCTTTAAACTTTTTTTTGGGAGAGTTTCAGATCAGATGCACGTGCCAAATATCAGGTTCCGATGCACACTTCTATTTTAGAGCCATTGTTTATTTTTAGTTTCTTGCCCCTAGCAGGCTTGCACCTTTCAAGCGAGCATTTGTGACGGTGCACCCACTTCTCTTCCAACATCAGCTGTCTACTGAGTGCCGATTAAGTGGTAGTTCAGTTCAGTTCAGTCACTCAGTCATGTCCGACTCTTTGNCATAGTGATGGATGTGAAAGTTGGACTATAAAGAAAGCTGAGCACCGAAGAATTGATGCTTTGAACTGTGGTGTTGGAGAAGGCTCTTGAGAGTCCCTTGGACTGCAAGGAGATCCAACCAGTCCATCCTAAAGGAGATCAGTCCTGGGTGTCCATTGGAAGGACTGATGTTGAAGCTGAAACTCTAATATTTTGGCCACCTGATGCAAAGAGCTGACTTGTTTGAAAAGACCCTGATGCTGGGAAAGATTGAGGGCAGGAGGAGAAGGGGATGACAGAGGATGAGATGGTTGGATGGCATCACCGACTCAATGGACATGGGTTTGGGTGGACCCCGGGAGTTGGTGATGGACAGGGAGGCCTGGCGTGCTGTGGTTCATGGGGTAGCAAGGAGTCAGACATGACTGAACGACTGAACTGAACTGAACTGGTGCTTTCTAAGGCTCACGTCACTTCTCACTCCAGGATGTCCGATCCCAGGTGAGTGGATCACACCATCATGGTTATCTGGGTCATTAAAAATTTTTTATATAGCTCTTCTGTTTATTCTTGCCATCTCTTCTTAATATCTTCTGTTTCTGTTAGGT
Organism: Neotragus pygmaeus; assembly: GCA_006410875.1. Classification (NCBI taxonomy): domain Eukaryota; kingdom Metazoa; phylum Chordata; class Mammalia; order Artiodactyla; family Bovidae; genus Neotragus; species Neotragus pygmaeus. Next base: position 1,107,127 of record SJYV01010795.1, on the reverse strand, counting down.
CCAAGAGCTTGCTCTGTCCACTCCACACATTGACCTGGTATTGCAGATAATAAATTACTTGTTGTTTAATTTAAACTGATTGAGTTGCATCTTTCTGTTACTTGTAGCAAAAAGCATTCTAACTGATACATGTCCATAAATAAAACTACATAATTACTTTGAATGGCTGCCTATTCTATTGTATATAGAACTAACACTGGAACACTCTTAATTGTTTGACATTTAGGCTATTTAAAATATTTTTGCCATAATAAACAACCCTGATGAGTATCAGTACTTTCATTAATTCAATTTTCAAGCAACACTTTGTGTGTCTATATACCTTCCATCCTCTGACAATAAGTCTCTATCCCACAAGATTGGTCCCACTGAGGTGCAGCTTCTTATATCTGACAGTTTTGTCAAAGATGTCCATTTTTTTCTTCTAGCGGAAAGAGCATGGACTTTGAAACCAGGCAGAAATGGTTAAAAACCTCTGCCGCTTCCTAGCCAATCTTATGAGCTTCAGTTTCCATGGTCTGTACAAACCTGTTGTCAGGACTCAATGGGATGGTACATATTAAGCACCCAGTCTGAAGTCTGATACATCGTGAGAGCTGAAATGTACTTGTTTTTGCATTTTGTTACTTAGAGGAATGTACATGGAAGAAGAGGAATAGGGGTACTGCTCTCAAAATGTGGCTGCTGCTGCTGCTGCTAAGTCACTTCAGTCATGTCCGACCCTGTGCGACCCCATAGACGGCAGCCCACTAGGCTCCCCCATCCCTGGGATTCTCCAGGCAAGAACACTGGAGTGGGGTGCCATTTCCTTCTCCAATGCATGAAAGTAAAGTAGCAAAATGTGGCAGTAAGATGCTATTTGCTTTCTTTCCAGAAAGGCCAAGACTTCCTGCTATTTTTTTTTAATTTATAGTTTGACATAATTCAGATTTACAGGAGTGGCAAAAGATAGCACGAAGAGTTCCTGTGTACCTTTCACCCAGCTTCCTCTAAGGTTAACATCTTACATAACACGGCACACTTATCAAAACTGACAAGTTACTACTGGAAATATCATCAACTATTGACTTTATTTGGTTTTAACTAGTCTTTCCACTAACGTGCCTTTTCCCCTTCCAGGATGCAATCCAGGATACCATGTTGCATCAGATCTTGCTGTTTTTTTTAATAGACTCAAAGCCTCTGAAGGCCGAGCTGAACACACTTCTGCCGGGGAAATCTCCACAGCCAGCATTTATTGTGTGCTTAAGGGCAGCCGTCCTCACCACACTATGGCAGAGGTATTCCCGTCCTCATTTCGCAGATGGAGATGCTGAGACTCAGAGAAGTGGAGAGGCTCCATCAGGGTCATTCAGAGGCACAGCCGCGCAGCCTGGTTTCTGCTTAGCTGCCTTCCCTAGAGCACACACTCCCCTGGCCGGAGCCAGTGTTCTGTGGGTGGCCGTGGGGAGCAGGGTCCCAAATCGATCCCTTTCTGAGGACCCCTCCTCGCTCTGGGTTACCTCCTGGCTGGCAGGCCCCTGTACAGCCCCTTCTCCCACTCCCACCCATTCCTCGCCGGCTCCCAGCAAAGTTGCAGCCTGTCCGTCCTCCCACCGTGTGCTTGGCAAAGGCGCCTCCTGGTGTTTGCATCTGAATAGAGGCTCCAGCCTGAAAGCAAACAATGAGGCCCGTGTGGGATGGGGGAGGACTCAACCCCACACGTTCCTGCAGCCCCTTCTTCACCAGCCACCCTAGGGCTGAAGGCAGTTCTCCACTTAATCAGAGGGCTTATTTCTCCACTTGCGGTACCATAGACAGTGCTCTTCTCCCTCTCATTTGGGGACCGCCCCTGCTCCTGAGGACAGTTCAGTTCAGTTCAGTCTCTCAGACGTGCCCGACTCTTTGCGACCCCATGGACTGCAGCACACCAGGCCTCCCTGTCCATCACCAACTCCCGGAGTTTACTCAGACTCATGTCCATTGAGTTGGTGATGCCATCCAACTATCTCATCCTCCGTCGTCCCCTTCTCCTCCACCTTCAATCTTTTCCAGCATCAGGGTCTTTTCAAATGAGGAAGGAAAGGGTCTTTTTGATGCAGCCTGGGGTATCCCACCCAGTAGCTCTGCGCACTGCCATGAGGCACGCAGGCAGATTCAGCCTGCTCTCTCAGCTCCCAGCTCCCTCACCACCGCCATGGCCTCGAGGGGCTTCTAGTGACCCAGTTGCATGCTAGGTGTCTCCTCTCAACAGTGCAGCCTGCAGCTACAACCATTACATCGTTGAATAAGAAGATGAGGGTCTGAGCTACCACGCTGGTAAGTGGCCAAGCATGGGCCCAAACCTCAAACTGGCTGGCTCCAAACGATAATCCTTCCACTACACCAAATGTTCCACAGTGATTATTCTCGAAACAAGATCATTGCCAAAACCAACCTCGGGTTCCTGGTTCCTGTGCTGGCCCAGATCGGGCCGCGTGCAGATCCCAGGCTCTGGAGGACCAGGCTGGGGACAAAGCCCCTTTCTAAGGCACCTGCCAGAAGGCGGATGAGGGTTCTCGGCCTGGCAGGCAGGAGGGCATGGGTAAGGGCTTGCATCCTGTCAGGGAGCGGGGATTTCCTTGTTCAGTGACACAGTTTGAAGAAGGCTGATAGTGAACCGCGTCTATTTATCTGGCAAACCTGGCCTCGCCAGGGTGGAGCAGCGTTAATCCTCCTGTTTACCTTAAGTGAGCTGGGTGAAACTAGCATTGTCTTAAGCGGGAACCACATTTCAGCCGTGGGTCTGACCTCAGTCCTGACATAGAAACCAGCAGTGGGGGGACATCGTCACAGCACTGGGAGCTGCCATCTCAGGCACCGACCTGGTCACGGGTGGTTGCAGTGGCTGGATGGGGCCTGGAGATCTTTAGAGTGAGAGTAAAACAACTAGGCTGTACTCGGCACTGTGCACCGTGAATCAAGTGCTTTACCCGTGGTGACATGGTTAAGCCTTGGAACTGCAGCAAGGGAGGTGTAACAACTGTCTCCACTTTACAGATGAGATAACTGAGGCACAGAGAGCTTAAATACACTGCTAAGTTCACCCAGCCATTCAGTGGCAGATCGGCAAGCTGAACCCGGGCAATCTGGGTGCTTGTAATCATTAGTCCATATGCTAGTGACCAATCTAGACAGAAGTCTGGAGGAACGTAGACCTGAGCATCCACGCTGGCTGTCTACAGGTGATTATCCTTTTCTGTTTGGCTTTCCTACGTATGTAGTGTTAGTTACTCAGTCATGTCCAACTCTTTACAACGTCATGGAATGTAGCTCGCCAACCTTCTCTGTCCATGGGATTCTCCAGGCACGAATATTGGCGTGGGTAGTCATTCCCTTCTCCAGGGGCTTTTCCTGACACAGGGATCAAACCCAGGTCTCCTGCATAGCAGGTAGATTCTTTACCCTCTAAGTCACCAGGGAAGCCCATTTGGCTTTCTTAGTTTTCTACAAAAATATATGTTTTGTAGGGACAGGGAAAACAATACAAAGAATTATCCTGGAGAAAAGAGAAGGTCCTTAGTGAGTGCATGTTGCCCAGGGCTCTGTTCCAGAAGGCTTTCACAGAAAATCAGTTTGGAGAGACCGTGGTGGCTCAGGTAAACAGATGGCAGATTTGTCTAAATCATTGATATAAAACGAGAGCTTTACTTATTCATTCATGTATCGCTTCAATTAGTCATTCATTCCTTCAAAAAAAAACATGGACTCCTGCCCTGTCCAGGTACCGTGGTGGGTATCTGGAGACTCAGTTATGCTTAAGACAAGGTCACTACCCTCCAGGGGATTTTGATCCCAGGGTGGGGGTGGAGGAAGCTGTGCTTTCAATTAAGCACCTGGTAACATATTAAGGAATAAAAGAGTTTGCAAGTCTCTTTCCTCCACCAGAGTTTGCACCCTTGAGGGCAGAGACTGATACAGATGAATACCTGTCACATATTTCAACCATCCACTCATTCATGTACTTTTGCATTATCATGTGGCTTTCGAAAAGACAGGGTGTACATCGAAGGAGCAACCCAGATGGTCATTTCTCCAGGTTGAGCAAGGCAGAGAAGAGAGTGATTAGAAAAATCTCCATAGAGACTTAAGCAGAGGTGTAAGAATTGAGAAGGTTTTCTGCCAGGTGGGAGGGTACTTCCTGGTAGAGGGAACAGCATATGAAAAATGACCGTGGTGTGCGAAGTTGCTAGTGCATTTGAGGAACCACCAGAAGTTCAGTATGGCTGAAACATAGACTGTATGTTGGAGGGAGTGCAGACTCGGGGAAGGATAGGACTCCAGACTCCAGTGGCCTTTATCACACTAAGGAGCTGGGACTTATATGTGGTTAACATACAAGGAGAAAGAATCAAAAGATGGAGGGAGGGGTATTTGTCCTGAAGTGGTTAGGATGTGTGAAGCCTTCTCCTCCTCCTCCTCCATTCCCTGTTTCATAAGCCCTCACCTTCTCTTTTATAAAGGAGTGAAAGTGTAGGAAATGAATCTTTTAGGACCTACTATGTGTACCCTGTGCCACCTTTAATTCTTACTCTTTAATCCTTAGATATCACCAGCCCCATTTTCCAGATGAGGAAATTGAGGCTCAGAGCTGTTAAGTGGCAGAGCTGAGGTTTGCACAGACATGCATTCAGTTTTGAAAGCAATGCTCTGTACACTGAGCCAGACAGAACCACTTAACATGGAACGAAGCTTTTCTCTTCACTAAGTGTTTCATGTACCTAGGCTCATTGGATTCTTGCCGTGACATGGAGTGGTAAGTTGGGCAAGTATCATCATTCTCTTTTTCAGAAGGAAAATTGAGTCAGAGGGGTTCATTGACTCCGTGACAGTGATGTGAGAGTTTCAGGATTAGAGACATCCAAAGTACAGAGCAGATACCTATCTGAAAACCACACATGGAAACAAAAATAACCCGGAGATGGTTCTTGGTGCAAAGGGGCAGTTGTGGACATGCCACATGCCCACAGGAGATCCTCGGCGTGTGGAGGTTTGCAGCTGGAACAGCCGGAGGGGCCAATCCAAGTGGCTGAGCTAATCCCTTCCTCTGCCTTCTGCCTGCTTCCTCTGTCACCTCCAGGGCCCCTCCTGAGGGGACATCTGTAGATTCTCCACGGAATCCCTCATTTAGCTCCTGAGACCCAGCACAAGCCTGGGTGTAGAATGTTGGTGCAATTTTGACAACATGCTCACAGAGGTTCAGTGACTAGTTTTAATTAGGCCATCTTTGTTTACGTTTGATGTTTATCAGCTAATTGGCATGGCAAGGTGTGAGTCACACAGCTTTCCCCTGGCATGGAATCAGTTTGTCAGAGAAAAAAACCAGGAGAACAAATGATCCCAATTATGAGAGAACCCACTGGGCTAATTATCGTCCCACTAAGGACAGAACCTCCCTCTTCCTGCTGTTGCTGCTGCAACTGCGGCTGCGGCTACACCAAGTGCCCTGGGTCCCCGCACCCTGCCCCCAGCTCCAGAACTCCAGATGCCCGGGACCCAGCGCCCCCGCTGGCTGCCTGGACATCTGTTCTCTTGAATTCAGAACCCACATATCCCCTCCACTCAGACACAGCCGGGCAACATGTGTCCTTGGACTCAAGATCATTCTCCCTGTAACCTCTTCCGTGAATAATAGCTCATGTATGTTGTGCCTTTCATGCGTGCCAGACACTGTTGGAAGCACTTTATAATTCTTTCCCCAATAACATGATGTCAGGTCTTACTATTACCTCTATTTTACAGATGAAGAAACTGAGGTAGGTAGATATTAAATAAATTGTCCAAGGGCAAGCGACAGAACTAGGTTTTGAGCCCACATGGTCTTTCATCACAGCACTGGCTCCTGACCATCCTGGATTCTTGCAATGTCAGAAAGGCCCCAAATCTGATCAGTTAGGATGCTTAGGCAGATTCCTGGGGCCAACTCTCCTTCTAACTACAAAGGTACCACCACCTTCTAGAACAGTGCTGTCCAGAACTTTCTGCAGTGCACTGCTCTGTCCAACGCAGTTGCCACTAAGCCACGTGTGGCTACTGAGCATGTGATATTGTGGCTAGCGGGACCAAGGAAGTGAATTCTAAATCTTATTTCATCTTAATTTTAACTGAAAGAGCTGCGTGTGGCCCGTAGCTGCCCTGATGGATAGGACAGTTCTGGCTGGTCAGCCCTCATTCTTCAAAGGCAGCCGTTCCCTAATCGACCCTGTGTTTGTGACCCTCCCATCCCCCGCTGCAGCTTTCTGGCCTCCTAGGGGGCTTTCTTGGTGCAGACAGAGGGACGGAGGACTCTTCCTTTTCTGCATTCTCCCCCTCCTGCTCTCTAAGCCCCCTCCAGCCGAGAGGGGCTCGCGTGGAGGAATGCGGCTCGGCTGCCCTTGAGTTGAATGATGATCGTGGACCTTTGGAATGTCCACAAAGCCCCACACCCTCGGCCTCTCCAGTCTCCCTCCTTTACCGGGTAACAGATGGCCCCAGCTTTCACCAGCCGGGCCTGAGCACATTGTCACTCCCAGCTGAAAGTGAAATATTCAGTGGCATTTAAATTAAATAGACTCTAATGCTTCAGTAATATTAATTACGTTTTCATTCATCCCTGGCCTAATAAATCAATGCGGAAAGAGGGGAGGCTCGGGAGGCTGGCAGCCGAGTGGGGCCACTGGGCCTTTGTGTGAGCCCACACAATGCCCCCATTCTTACCGGGCCGCGCTTGCCCCTGCAAACATCTGTGCTCAGCCCCTCTCGAGGAGGAGCCAAAGGAGTAACGTTTACACTCTGCTCATCCAATTTGTCCCAGCACCAGGGCCTGAGTCAACGGGAAATGTGAAGGCCATGCTGAAAATAACATGCAGGACTCCAACGCCTGTGTGTTTGGAAGCTGGGATGTTTGCAAAATTTCTGGGGCAGAGGGTTAGGGGGCTGATGGAGAGAGGAGGTGCTGTCAGACTTCGAGCTGCAGGGCTGTGCTGGCTTAGCTCTGACTGGGGGAGGAAGGTAGGAAGGGGAAAAGAACAGCTACCATGAAATGAATATTTAGTGTGTGCCAGGAACTGTGCCAAGCACTTTATTTTTTTAAACAAGGTTTGTTTACTGATTTATTTGTTGGCTGCACCATGTCTTAGTTGCGGCATGCAGGATCTAGTTCCCTGACCCGGGACTGAGCCACAGTCCCTTGCCCTGGGGATGTGGAGTCTCATTGTATTTATTTATTTCATACGAGAATCTGGCATTAAATAGCAACTATTATTGGCCCATTTTACAGATGAGAAATGTATCTGTGGTTGATTCAGAGAAACTGAGAAACTTGCCATGGTTCCAGCTCACGTCTTGGTGACTCCAAAAGTCCACAATCTTCACCTCTAGATGTACTCTTACAGGAAAAAACACAGAAGAAAGGAAGGGGTCGCAAGGGGTGTGTTTTAGGCAGAGGGCAAGAGGCCAACATTTGAGAAGTTTGCAATGCTCCTCTTGGTTTCGGAGGGATTTTGCCTTTGGGGAGGTCTGTCCCTACCCACCAGAGTCCCCATCCCACTCCGGGGCTATACATATGTAAAAGAAGCCAATAAAACAGAGAGAGAGGCTGCCCTCCTAAATCTTCAGGGGACAAAACCTCCCACTTGTGATGCTTCAAAGCTGCCCAGAGCTACCAGTTTACCCCCAGAAGTCCTCACTCAATGCCTCTGATTGGAAAATAAATAGCCTTGCACATAAAAACCACAGGCCAATTGTAAGCCTGGGGAATGGGAAAGTTTCGGGTGTGGACCACTGTGCATCAACCCAGGGCCTGCTCTCCCCAGGCTGCCTCTCCTTAGGGAGATGAGTGGGAGCTGAGGTGAAGGCCCAGTGGAAAGGGAGATTTCAAAAGTGGCCCCTGAGATTTCTTTAACGAGATATCATTGACCTATAACATTGTATTAACTTCATGTGTACAACATAAATGATTCAATATATTGTGAAATGATAGAAAGACTTAAAAAAACAGGTAAACAAACGTTAAATTCTACAAATTATTGCAGAAAAACTAAGAAATATATACAAGCAGAAGGAAGGGAAAATAACACCTGAGTCCTCCTGCCCCATTTTGAATGATTAGTTTTGCAACTTATGAAATGTGGTTTATTAAATTAATCCCCACTGTTGGATATTTGACTTGTTTTTATTTTTTCCTGTTTCACAAACAGTGCTATAATGAATTTCTTTGTGACTAAATTGAGGTGTATAACTTCAGAGGTGCATAACCTCAGATATGCAGATGACACCACCCGTATGGCAGAAAGCAAAGAGGAACTAAAGAACCTCTTGATGAAGGTGAAAGAGGAGAGTGAAAAAGCTGGTTTAAAATTCAACATTCAGAAAACTAAGATCATGGCATCCAGTCCCATCACTTCACGGCAAATAGATGGGAAAACAATGGAAACAGTGACAGACTTTATTTTCTTGGGCTCCAAAATCACAGTAGACTGTGACTGCAGCCACTGAAAGATGCTTGCTCCTTGGAAGAAAAGCTATGACCAACCTAGACAGCATATTAAAAAGCACAGCCATTACTTTACCAACAAAGGTCCACATAGTTAAAGCTATGGTTTTTCCAGTAGTCATATATGGATGTGAGAGCTGTACCATAAAGAAACCTGAGCACCAAAGAACTGATGCTTTTGAACTGTGGTGCTGGAAAAGACTCTTGAGAATCCCTTGGACTGCAAAGATATCCAACCAGTCCATCCTAAAGGAAATCAATCTTGAATATTCACTGGAGGGATTGATGCTGAAGCTCCAATACTTTTGGCCACCTGGTGCAAAGAGTCAGCTCACTGGGAAAGATCCTGATGCTGAGAAAGATTGAGGGCAGGAGGAAAAGGGATGACAAAGGAAGAGATGGTTGGATGGCATCACTGATTCGATGGACATGAATTTGAGCAAGTTCCAGGAGATGGTGATGGACAGGGAAGCTTGGTATGCTGCAGTCCATAGGGTCACAAAGAATCGGACATGACTGAGTGACTGAACAATACCAACAACAAAATTGAGGTGCACACACATTCGTGANTTAGTTTTGCAACTTATGAAATGTGGTTTATTAAATTAATCCCCACTGTTGGATATTTGACTTGTTTTTATTTTTTCCTGTTTCACAAACAGTGCTATAATGAATTTCTTTGTGACTAAATTGAGGTGTATAACTTCAGAGGTGCATAACCTCAGATATGCAGATGACACCACCCGTATGGCAGAAAGCAAAGAGGAACTAAAGAACCTCTTGATGAAGGTGAAAGAGGAGAGTGAAAAAGCTGGTTTAAAATTCAACATTCAGAAAACTAAGATCATGGCATCCAGTCCCATCACTTCACGGCAAATAGATGGGAAAACAATGGAAACAGTGACAGACTTTATTTTCTTGGGCTCCAAAATCACAGTAGACTGTGACTGCAGCCACTGAAAGATGCTTGCTCCTTGGAAGAAAAGCTATGACCAACCTAGACAGCATATTAAAAAGCACAGCCATTACTTTACCAACAAAGGTCCACATAGTTAAAGCTATGGTTTTTCCAGTAGTCATATATGGATGTGAGAGCTGTACCATAAAGAAACCTGAGCACCAAAGAACTGATGCTTTTGAACTGTGGTGCTGGAAAAGACTCTTGAGAATCCCTTGGACTGCAAAGATATCCAACCAGTCCATCCTAAAGGAAATCAATCTTGAATATTCACTGGAGGGATTGATGCTGAAGCTCCAATACTTTTGGCCACCTGGTGCAAAGAGTCAGCTCACTGGGAAAGATCCTGATGCTGAGAAAGATTGAGGGCAGGAGGAAAAGGGATGACAAAGGAAGAGATGGTTGGATGGCATCACTGATTCGATGGACATGAATTTGAGCAAGTTCCAGGAGATGGTGATGGACAGGGAAGCTTGGTATGCTGCAGTCCATAGGGTCACAAAGAATCGGACATGACTGAGTGACTGAACAATACCAACAACAAAATTGAGGTGCACACACATTCGTGATAAGTATCTTAGAATAAATTCCTCAAAGAGAAATTGCTAAGTCAAGGCAAATATACATGCATATTCTGAAGGCAGAAATCCCGAGTGTCTGTTGTGTGTGTGTGTGTTACTCGCTCAGTCATGAGTACTAGCTCTGTTACTGACTCCGTGTGACCTCATGGAGTGTAGCTCGCCTGGCTCCTCTGTCTGTGTAATTCTCCAGGCAAGAATACTGCAGTGAGTACACTGCCATTCCCTTCTCTAGGGATCTTCCCAACCCAGGGATCGAATCCAGAGCTCCCACATGGCAGGCAGATTCTTTACCATCTGAGCATCTGTTAGTGATTTTTTTTTTAATGGTATGGAAAGAAAGTATCAACCCCAGACCCAATTCCTACCCAGTGTAAACATCCTCATCCTCTGTCACTGAAGCTTGATACTTAAGGAAGGTTTGATTGTGCAAGTCCAAGCTCTGGAACCGTCTAGTCATCATGTTGGTGATTATGATTCAGCATCTACAGCTCCAGGATGAGGACAGCAGCAGGTCCTGAAACTCGTCCCTTCAATGTCCCACAAGAAGCAGCTGAATAAAGTGTCCCAGCCTGTGGTCTCTGAAGTCAGCCTAGATTCAACTTGAGCTCCACCTCTGATAGTCTGATGTCCCAAGGGAAATCACCCATCCTCTCTGAATCTCAGTTCCCCATTTGCAAATTAATGGGTGATGATTGTGTCTTATCTTATCTCTGTGAAGACTGTATATGTAAAACACTTAGCACAATGCCTGATACGCGGTAAACATTCATCCAACACTGGCTACTATACTGTTATTAAACTGATCAAAATCAACCCCGAATATTCATTGGAAGGTCTGATGCTGAAGCTGAAGCTCCAGTACTTAGACCACCTGATGCAGAGGCGACTCATTGGAAAAGACCCTGATGCTGGGAAAGATTGAGGACAGAAAGAGAAGAGGGTGACAAGGAATGAGATGGTTGGATGGCATCATTGACTCAATGGACATGAGTTTGAGCAAGCTCCAGGAGATAGTGAAGGGCAGGGAAATCTGGCATGCTGCAGTCTATGGGGTCACAAAGAGTCAGATACGACTTAGTGACTGAACAACAACAATTAATGTGTTATTCAACCAACCTTATTTATTCAAGTCTTGGAAATTTCTTGAAGGCAGCAAGAGGCACCATGAATTGCACCCTATTTAATGTAATGCTTACCTTACATAGGAGGTGATTGAACTCAATCTAATATCCATGGAGGCCCTGCCACAAGATAAATAGTGTTGTGCCCTGTGGGGGAAGAGGAGATAAATGTGTCTCCAGGAACTCATTGGCTGGGTGTAGAGCTGGAAACATGCATCAGTAACTTGGGCCTAAGGCTGCATGCTGCCAACGACGTAGACAGGTGCAAACAGCATGTGTGGCTGAGGCATATTTGAGCCGTATCGTATCTTATGGAAGGAGGGACTTGACGTGGAAATCAGGGAGGTCCAATAACTTGTCTAAAGTCACAGAGTTACTAAGACATGAAGCTGAGATTAGACTTTGGCCTGTCTGGTTAAAAGATTCATATTTGTTTACTTCGTACCAACAAGCAGATAAAGGTCAAAACCACTCTGGAGTAGAATGAGACCATCTAACAGAATTTGCTGTGATGATGGAAATTTTATATATCTACACTATCCAATATGGCGACCCCTAGCTGCATGTGGCTACTTAGCACTTGAAATGTAGCTAGCTTGAGTGAATCCAAAACCCATTTATGATTTTTCAATTTTATTTAAATGTGGTTAGTGGCTGCTGTGTCAGAGAGTACACCTCTAGACAGAGAAAGCTGATTTAAAGAAAAGAGTTAATGTTGATGATTAATGCTTTCAATGACCAGGAAGGTGAGCGATTTAAAGAAATGAAAAATGAAAAGGAAATCAGACTGTAATATGAAAGGCACCGTTCATAATAATTTAAAAAATAGTTTTTGTGGAAGCCAAATATTTTTCCACCCTTGGAGCAACGCATCCATTTGGTTGATGTGCTCTGACCATGCCATGTTTGTGGCTCTTTGTCAAACAGCTTGGGGCCAAGCCAAACCCCATGGGGAGGGTTCCCTTTGTCAAATGTATTCTCCCTTTTTTTCTGTTTTGTATTTGGCATTAAACCGAGTAACTGTCTCATGCTGAAACCACCACACGTATCTAATTCCCATTTTGTTCTCTGTCAGATTCAGGCAAAGAGCTGATGGAATAGCTGACACTTTCAGGTCAGAGAAGACTTCCTATCTGTAGTTCTTAATGGTTGGAGCTGTGCAAAGACACACTAGGCAACCTCAGGGGGAGGTGAGTCTCCCATCAGGAGAAGTGTTCAAGCATGGACTCAACAATGATGGGTATGTCGTATCAAGGTTGTGAATGTCAGATGAGAGCAGAGGGGCAGTTGGACTAAAAGGGCTTTTATGTTATTTCTAACTCTCAAAATCAGGCTCTTTGTAAAGCAGGCAACTTTTGTCCTGTAAAAGTCTTCCTCTGTCCATATCCCACTGTTATGTTCCAACTAGGAACCCTCTTAGATCAGGATTGTGTCATAATCGCCCCTGTATTACTGGGCCAGACATGGTACTTGGCACATGGAAGGTGTTCAGAAAACCCCGCTTGTTGTTGTCGAAAGATCATTCAGATCTTGACATCTTAGCCTAAACATAAAGTGGGAGTCTTCATTTGCTCTGCTGAGAGGAAACACCCAGACCCAGGAGGTAAAAGAGAGGGCACTCTGAGTTACAGAGTGTCTGCTACAGGCTGGGTACTGTGGTGGTGCGTTTGCACACATTTTATAGCGCAATATCCGTAAACTTAGAAAGCAGTTATCCTTCAGTTAAAAAATAAATTTAAAAAAGAAGAGGCATTAATATACCATTTTATAGATCAGAAAGCTGAGACTTGACAAGGAAGTAATCAGTAATCACATAGGTAGTTAACTGACTGGGGTGACAGTCAACAGCCTTTATTACTAATCTTAAACTGGTTTGTGGGGCAAGTGAATTAAAACTTATCAGGAGGGATCACTGTTGATGACACCAAGAGACTGGAGAGGCATCTTAGGCAACATGGTGATATCTCAGTGCTGAAGAGGTAGGGAGATATCTTCTGCTTCTTTACCAAAGAAACCACCATGTCCTAGTGGCTCACAGCGATACAGGACATAGCAGATGGCACCGTCTGCTCACCTCACCCCTCTCACCCCAATTCTGAAAAATCTTCACCTGACCATGGGAGCCCATACGATTGGTGTCTTTAAACTTCTAAAGAATTACTTCAAATGCAAGATCCCCCCACTTTTTTTTCAGCTCCCTCCCACTGATCAAAGTCCACTTAAGATGTATTAACCAAGACTCTGTTGTAAGTGGCAGAAGCCCATTTCGGAGTGGTTTAATGATAAAAGTGGCTCATGGTGCTGTAAAGGCAAGACTTCTGGTGTGGCTGCTGTAGGTGCCCAGGTGATGGTATTATAAAAATATCTCTCACATATCTTTGACTCCCCTTCTTTCTGTTTTGGCTCCATTATCAGGGATGGCCAGTAGGGACTCCATATTTACTTCTTACCTGCGTAGCATTTTCAGCCAACTTTCCTCCAACAGTTCTAAAATTGAAAGAAAGGCAGTGCAGTACACACTGTTGAAACCATGAGCTGCCTTGTGCCAGAGGTTTGTGCGGGGTTTGACAGATGTCAAGGATGACTTTGTTTCCCTCGAAATTTTAAAGCATCCTGAGGCAGGCTTGAAGGTCCTCTGCGGCACTCCAGAGCGCTTTGATGCGCTGCTTGGGACAGAAGGTTGTGGGGTTCTCTTCTCCCTTGTCTAACCTGCTTCTTCTCTCCCTTCCCTAATCCGAGGCCTCATCTCTTCACGTCAGAGAGTAGTGTTTGGAGCTTTGGTAAACATGTCACTTGAAGTAGGTTACTTTTCCTTTTTAATCCTTAGGTTTCTCTTGGTAAGTGGTAATTATGCTATCTACCTTGTAGGGCTGTTGTGAAGATTAAATGAGATTCTATATTTAATGTCGCTGAGCACAGTGCCTGGAGATATCAGTGTTCAGAATTGGAGCTATTGTTTTCCTTCTTTTTATTATTACTATTAATATATGGGGTGGACATATTAGTCAGCATTTGGTTCATCTAAGAATAACAGAAAACACAAAATAAGTGGCTTAAATAAAATAGATGTTTACTTCTCTCTCATGTAAAAGTCCAGGAAGATAGTCCAGGACTGGTGTGATGTTACCTGGCACCAGGGATTCACACTCTTTCTATCTTATTTATTTACTATGTATAGTTCCATTTCCAAGGTCATCCCATAGCCCAAAGAGCTGCTCTAGCTCCAGCCATCATGTCTCATTCCAGCCAGAAGGAAGAATGAAATGGGAGGAAAAGTTCATGCTTTCTTTCTTCCTAAGGGTTACATACCCCAGTGCTGCACAAATCTCTATGCCAGAACTGAAGTCACACCTAGCTGCAAGGGAAATGGAGTGATAGGATGTTATTTTGGGCAGTAAGGGTGCCCAGCTAAAAACTGTGTTACTGTGGGGAAGGGCAGGCTCCGCCCCAGCAGAGCAGTAGGAAATGGCCCAGAAGCTAGACTCACTCTGGATGATGGAGGTCAAAGAAAACCGTGTCTCTGCAAAAAGGGACAAACTGCGCACCTTTTGCTACCTGAAGAATGTAAGATTGACTCCAGAAATTTTAAGCAAGCTGGAAGTTAAAACTCGAGTCTGGAGCTCTCTTCCCTGAGCCAAGGAAATTTAGCCCAGTCTTTCCCCGCTCACTGCCAGCCAGGGCTGGGGAGACACAGAGCACGAGCCCCAGGCAAACTTGGTTTGAGTCCAAATTCCAGGACTCTTGGGGCTGACTGGCAGCCACTCTGTCTGAGCAACCTGGGGGATCCTGAGAAAAGAATGAACATCCGAATCCCAGAACAAAATCTGCCGCGATGATGCTCCTGCGGCCCGGGGTCTGGCTGGGAGGCCGCACAGTGGGGAAGATGAGGTCATGGTGACAAATGTGAGAAGGGGGAGGGCTCCCGAGGGCAGCAAATGTGCCCAGGAGCCAGCAGCCCGCGGCCCAGAGCGAAGCCTGCCTTGGGGGCTCCATCCCTTGTTCCGCCACGGCTCTGCTGGATTTTTGGACTTCAGTCTATCTAGTTAGAAGATGGGAAATACATCTGCTGTCCTCTCTGCTTTGTAAGGCTGCTGTCAGCAGCAGCTAGGCTTAGGAATGTCCAGAAAGTGAATAGAGTGCCTAAAGAAAAAGGGGTTTGGTTGCCAGGCGTTGGTGGGGAGGGAGGGACGAAAAGGCAGAGCACAGAGGATTTTTAAGGCAGTGAAACTGCTCTGTATGACACAATAATGGTGGATGCATGTCATTATACATTTGTCCAAACCCACAGAACGTACAACACTTGAGAGCTATGTAAACTATGGACTTAGCCTGATAACAAGGCGTTGATGTTGGTTCATTGATTGTAACAAATGTACCACACTGATGTGGGATACTGTTGATAGGAGGGCTGTGTGGGAACTCTCAGTGCTTTTGGGTCATTTTTTCTGTCAATCTAAAACTTCTCTAAAATTTAAAATGTAAAGTCTATTAATTTTCTTAAAAAAAAAAAAAGATATGAAAGAGCTTGACCTTGGGAGTAATACTGCCAACTTGGGGGCTGAGTAAACATTTACTGAACAGCTGTTGAAAAGAAATCAACCATGCGTATTCATCATCTGGTCCAGAAGCCAACTACTGCATAGGGCTATAAAGACGGGTAATCAGATACTAGGTAAACAGTGATGATCAACATTACTACATTTATCAAGGTAAATGTACTAAAAGGGGTTAAGGGAGACCCCAAACATCTATATAACATAGAATTGCTCACAACTCAGTATGGAGTGGTCCATTTGTTGGGGGTGGTATTTTAATTTGGGACGTGGAAGTAAAAAATAACTAAAAATATAGCTGCCATGTTATCTGAGTCTTATTGGTATCCCTTTAGGTCATTCCATGATTATTGCCTTTAATTCTTATGTTTAGGAGATGAAAAATTTTTTTAATTGACTTTTCCCCCTTTCTTTAAAAGCGAAATATAGTTGATTTACAATGTAGTGTTAGTTTCAGGCATACAGTAAGGAGATTTGGTTACACATACGTTATTTTTTCAGATTCGTTTCCCTTATAGGTTGTCACAGAATGTTGAGTATAATTCCCTGTGCTATATAGTCAATCCTTGTTGATTACCTATTTTGTATATAGAAGTATGTAGATATTCATCTCAAACTCCTAATTTATCGCCGCCCCCCGCCCCCCAGCTCCTTGGTAAGCACAGTTTGTTTTCTGTCTGTGGGCCTGTTTCTGTATATATGTCCATTGATACACAATCAGTTTTTGACAATCTGTGAGTACATTTGTTCAACATTCGAGTTTTTTGCACCTGGAGTCAGAGCTGGCCCAGACCCGGGCAGAGGGGCAACGCCAGACCCAGGAGTACGAGGCCCTGCTGAATGTCAAGGTCAAGCTGGAGGCTGAGATCAATACCTACCGCCGTCTGCTGGAAGATGGGGAGGATTTCAGTCTTAGCGACGCTCTGGACAGCAGCAACTCCAGGCAAACCATCCAGAAGACCACCACCGTCAGGCTCGTGGATGGCAAAGTGGTGTCTGAGACCTCAGACACCAAAGTTCTGAGGCACTGAGGCAGCAGAAGCAGGGTCCCCTGGGGAGCAGGAGGTCAATAAAAGTTGAGACGTTATTGCACAAAAAAAAAAAAAAAAAATCCGAGTTTTTCTGCTCTATAAAGAAAACCAGGATTGTACATTGGCCTGAAGAAAATGCAACAAGGTTCCCGAGCCTAGTGCTACTGGGGATGAGTCTAGAGATGCTGCTGCGGCTGCTGCTGCTAAGTCGCCTCAGTTGTGTTCGACTCTGTGTGACCCCAGAGACGGCAGCCCACCAGGCTCCCCCGTCCCTGGGATTCTCCAGGCAAGAACACTGGAGTGGGCTGCCATTTCCTTCTCCAACGCATGAAAGTGAAAAGTGAAAGTGAAGTTGCTCAGTCATGTCTGACTCTTCGCAACACCATGGACTGCAGCCCACCAGGCTCCTCCGTCCATGGGATTCTCCAGGCAAAAGTACTGGAGTCGAGTGCCATCGCCTTCTCCAGAGTCTAGAGCAGGGCTGTCCAATAGAACTGTTTGTNCATGTCTGACTCTTCGCAACACCATGGACTGCAGCCCACCAGGCTCCTCCGTCCATGGGATTCTCCAGGCAAAAGTACTGGAGTCGAGTGCCATCGCCTTCTCCAGAGTCTAGAGCAGGGCTGTCCAATAGAACTGTTTGTGACAGTAGAAATGTTTAAATCTTCACTGTCCTCTGTGGTAGCCACTACTTATGTGTAGCTACTGAGTACTTGCAGAATGACTAGTATAAGAGAAGAATTGAATCTTTTTTAAAAAAGTAAATTTAAGCCACAATGTTGAATAGCCCCATGGGGCCAGTGGCCAGTGTATTGGCAGCTTGGGTCTGGGGTCATATCTTTGCTACTTATATCCAGTGCCTTGGAAGTTTGTTTTGTATCTATGTGCCTGTATAAGCATATGTGTGCCTGTGTTGGATGTTGGAAGTGATGCATGCTTGAATGTGTGTACAGGAATGCTGCAGAACTTCCCATGGACCCACTTAAGATTTTATCCTCAACCCACAAAAATCACAGGCCCAAAATGATGGGTCTGTGACACAGAAAACCCACACAGAAAACCTCTGACCTGAAAAAAGCAGAAGACACCATGGAATCCAGGAAATAAGGCAGGGGTTACATAGAATTTCTTTGCTGTACATCATGTGTATATTTTTGTTTTAAAAATAGGTCACAACATTCATAGTCACATTAGATGTAATGGATCAGGGGATCAGACTGAGCTTTGTCGCCAAGTTGCTGTGTCGGTCTGGCATGTGACATCCCTCTCCGGGTCTCACTTTCCCCACGGTTACTACAGGGATTGAATAAGATGGTGGATAACAATTGTTCAGCTCTTTGATGATATCCCAGGTCTAGGCAAAATATATCCATTTTTTTTTAAGCTGAAAAACATGAAGATGGGAAACCTTACTGCAGACGAGTCTAAATCGACAGCAGACTAGGCCAAAGTGTGTACCACATTCTGCAGAATGCTGCAGAGGAAAGAGGTGTCACTGCGGTCTGATCACACACCCAGCTAAGCTTGAGCAGGTTTCTTGACTTCAGGCCTTCTCAGAACCTTTAACACTCTCCTGGAAGTCATGACTCTCCAGGCGGGGGATCCAGTTGCTGCTTTTCCCAAACTTAGTTGACTCCAAAAATTTATTTTGGTTTGAAGAAAATCCTGTAGGAAGGACTGATGTTCTATGAAACACATGTAGGGGAAAGCTGACCTGGAGACACTGTGAGTAGTTCTTAGGGACCCTGGTGTCTCCCCAACTTTCAGTGTCCCCCTGCTTCTCTTGCTGGATGTGCAGGGATGGGGTTCTGCACTCAGTGAAAAGTCAAATCCTGCTCTCCTTAGCGCAGGTGTGACTCCCCATGGCCCCAGCTCGCCAGCTGCCCCGTATATGGGACTATCGTGATTTGCAAATCCCCTCTCTAGCTCAAGTGCACGGACACGGAACATGCTCCTTGCTGGAAGGACAATGTCAACCGAGACCCCCAGCAGTATGGTGACCTCTGTGGAAGCTGGCAGTACCTCGCAGAGGGCAGAGTTTGGCTCTGCACTTGTACAATCAGTTGTAAATTCTGCTGAGCTCTATGGATCCATCTGGATGAAAAGATCTGTATAAATGCAAGATCATTATCATTATCAGCTGTCCCAGTTGGAGCCCAGCGATTCGCGAGCCCACAATCAATGGGGCTTTTCCAACAATCCCATTCTACCCAGCTTGAAAAAGGTGTAATTACATGGGGCTGCACATCCTCTGGACAGACAGAGGGCATGTCTGTCCCCGTGTCCATGGTCCCCAGGGTGATGGGGAGAGGAACGTCCTAGCCCCCTCACCAGACACATGGACAGAGGTGCCCTCTAGGCCCTGCCCATGTCCAGGGCAAGTAAGACACTGCATCCCAAGCTTCCTCCACCCCAATCTGTGTCCTGACGGACATGAGGGGATAGCACTGTTTTTGCCTCTCTGCAGCTCAGGCGGTCTCAGGAGGCATGTGAAGGCTGCCTACTTTTTTTTTCCTTGATTTTGTCTAGAATCAGGAAAAACTTGGACTCAGAGAATCTTCTTTTCCAAAGCTGCCTGCCCACAGCACACAAGGAGAAGAGAGTCTTCCAATCAGGGCAACTCAGAGCTAGAGGACATACACCCTACTTCATTCTTTCCTCGCAAATCTCTGGCACTTCTAACTGTGTGACCTGGGGGAAGTTTATTAACCTTTCTGAGCTCTCTGAAATAGGGATGGCAATTCTTACCTACCTGAATACAGATGGTCCAAGACCAATTGGGTTTTTGAGCACCCTTTTGTTAGGAGAGCGGGATCCTTTCATTCTTACTCAAAGACTTTGGGTACTGTTGGAGGGAAAAATAAAGAGACACACTTCCTTTTTTAAAATGATTTTGCCTGGAAGTCATCCAGGGGACTCAAAGGCCAATTCGGAGTCAGAACCTTCATAAGCATCAGGCTCCTGGGAAGTTCACCAAGGCTGACTTTTCTGTTTCACACTCATCTGACCGCACCCTCCCATCAGCTTCCGGGGCCTGTGTCCTCACAGATGTGGGAGTGGGTGGTGAGCGGGTGGTCCCCCCAGTGGCCTGCCTCGCCCCTAAGCTCTGGTGCCTGGACCTCTAATGAGGCAAGAGGCTTTTGTTGTTGTTTAGTCGCTCAGTCGTGTCTGACTCTTTGCAATCCCATGGACTGTAGCATGCCAGTGTTCACTGTCTTTCACTATCTCCTATCTGAAACTCATGGCCACTGGGAGACTTTTTCCCATCTCCAAATGTCCCTCCCACACAATGGCTGAGATGTGTCCTGTCCTCATTGCCCCTCCTCACCCCCAATTCTCTTGAGAAAATTGCCAGAGAGCTGAGAAGAGAGATGATGTGGCTGGAAAGGGAACCAAATGGGTAGGCGGAGAGGTGAGGCGGGGGAATGTGTCTCCTGTCAGCTCTAGAGACACAAAGTTCAGGCCACTTTCACTGCCTGCCCATTCTGTACCCCCCCTCCCCAAATAGTCAGTTCTGACCTCAGGCTGGGGAGTGTCCCAGAACAATCAGTCCTTCACTCGGGTTCATTTTTAACTTTTAAAAATGGCCTCTGTGACCTGGCAGGGTGAAAGTTTGGCCTTTTGGTGTGAGGGAAGCGGCCATTCTGAGGATGTGCTTGACACACACACAAGGTTCTCCTGCGTGACCTTGGACCACGTCTCTGATAAATAGACTGGCTGGGGGAGGAGTCTGGCCCACTGACCTCCCAGGTGACCAGAGTCCTCCACGGGCCCTGGCTGATTGGACATTCAAGGGATACCCTTGGCTGCGTCTGGGCGAGCAGAATCCAGGAAGCTCGAAGAGCATGTGGACCTGAGATCTGGTACTGTCTGCTGTGATAGTGGCAAAAACCTCCTGAGCAGATGTAGGCATTTCCTACATTTCCTACAGCATGTCTGAGTTCAGGGTGGGGACTGGTGGGGCCTCTGCTTTAGGACTGACGGCTGGGGGCTCCAGCCAGCCAGCTCATTCATCGGGGTCCAGTCTCCAGGACTCTGGCATCCCTGAATTAGTGGACATGAGTTTGAGCAATCTCCATGAGATAGTGAAGGACAGGGAAGCCTGGCATGCTGCTGTCCATGAGGTTGCAAAGAGTCAGACACAACTGAGCTACTGAAGAAGACAAATAGTGGGCGTTGTTCATTTACAGTGCACATGGCCATGTTGATGAAGTCTGAATATATAATGCTTTACCAGTCTAATAAAAACGAGCCAGATTTATCCCATTCATTAGGGCTTTATCTGGGACCTGGATGTCAGCTCTTTAACCTAAGGAACATTTAGAGTATGTAGAGAATGTAAACAACACCCAAGGCTACCCTAAAAACATCATAAAGAAGTCAAGAGGCTGCCCCCAGTTTATTAGCACAATTTCACAAGTCATGTTTAGCAAATTCAGTCCTCATGAGTCCTGCCTTTTATCTGTCAGTAAACCTTCTCCTGATGCCATTTGTCAGCTGGGTGTTTCCAACATGAAGAATCACATTAGCTAACTCAACTGGCTTCAGCGAGCTGGCCAAGAGGACTTTGAGTCAGATCCCAGAGGAAGGGTGGTGCCTGTAGCTAGAGGCAGGTGGGCAATGACGTGTGTTAGGTCTGCCAGACGCTGCATGAGGTGGTCATATATTCTTCCACATGAGCCACAGCCAATCCTGGAAGTAGATTTTGTTACTCTGCTTTTGCAGATGAGGAAACAGGTTTTGCGTAAAGAGCCCCAGCACAAGGGTTACTGCAGCCGCGTTTGCCTCCCATCCTCCGGTTCTTCTGATGACCCCACGTGGCTTCTCTTTGCCTTTTGCCCCTTCCTGGTGCAATCACTTCTAACCATGGGACCTGGCTTAGTGGTTGGTTCGCTTCTCCAAACTTCAGAGTTCTGACCTTGTCAATGGAAATAACTGTGTTTGTCCCACTGCCCTCACTGGGTCGCTCTGTGGACGACATGAGATAATATATAAGAAGGGGAAAGTGAGAGTCTTTCTCTGCCTTCTCTTTAAGGTTTCAGGCCAGTCCTATCCAAATCAGGCAAGGAGAGGAGAGCAGCTCCAGGTATGTAGAGAGAATACTATGCCAGGTGTAATTCAAGAGTAAGAAATCACCTTTTCCACTCCATACAAGAACATCTCAAGCCATAGGAGCTTTCAAACGCCCACCTCTTAAGATGAAACTGTTCCTATTGAGACCCTGTAGAGAAAAAAGATATCGACTACCTTCCCTTAAGCTTCCTCAACCAGACACAGGAAAGGAAAGCGGCTGAGGGGTTCTGGAGGTGTTGATGAAGAGGGTGGAGGTGCTGTGGTTTTAATGAGNAGGGTTGATTTCCTTTAGGATTAACTGGTTTGACCTTCTTGCAGTCCAAGGGATTCTCAAGAGTCCTCTCCAGCATTACAATTAAATGAACAAGGTAAATCTGAAGAAGTTCTCAGAAAGAAATTTATAGCCTTATAATATTTACTATATTGCAGTTCATGGGGATCACATTTACTATTACTGCAGTCCATGGGGATTACAATCAGACATGACTCAGCAACTGAATAATAACAATGATTTCATACTTGTTTTAGTAATTTAACTTTATTTCATTATTATTTATTTTAACTTTCTTTGAGTTTACTTTTCTTTTTCAAGCTTCTTGAATTAAAATATTTTTTTTCCTCTTGCTTTACAGTAAATATTATAAGGTTATAAATTTCTTTCTGAGAACTGCTTCAAATTTACCTTATTCATTTTGATGTACAGTGCTGTTGTTGAGTTGTACTATATAATTTTAAATTTCTGTTTTTATTTTTTTTAATTAGCAGTTTATTTATATGTTTATGTTAGGATAATTACACTTAATTCCAAAGAGCTCAGATCCTGAGTCAGGGTGCCTGGGTTTGTGATCCATCTGCCACTGCTATAGGTGACCTTGGGCATGCGGCCCTCACCTCTGTGCCTCAATTTCCTTATTTGTAAAATGTGAAGAACAATAGTATTGACCTCAAGCAACTGTTGTGAGGATTGAATGAATAAATATTTGAAAGTTCTTAGAATAATGGCTGGCATATAGTAAGGTCTATGCAAGTGTTTATAAAATAAGTCTTCAATACTATAAGAAGGGGCAATGGAAAGTTTGGATACTCTCTTTTATTGATTTCTTATTTTATAGCATTGTGGTCCATGAAAACTATTTGTATAATACCCTTGTTTCAGAATTTGTTGAGGCATCCTTAGGGTCAAAATATCAGGCTTCCCTGATAGCTCAGTTGGTAAAGAATCTGCCTGCAATGCAGGAGACCCTAGTTCAATTCCTAGGTTGGGAAGATCCCCTGGAGAAGGGATAGGCTACTCATTCCAGTATTCTGGCCTGGAGAATTCCATGGAATGTATATCACATGGGGTGGCAAATAGTCGGACACGACTAACCAACTTTCACTTCACTAGGGTCAAAAGATTTAATAGTCTCTGCATAAATGTTAGAGTATTAAGTTAAGCTTGTTACTTGTCATAACTGTTGTAATTCTATTAACTCATTGATTATTTTATTAGTCCAAAATAAATGTGTGGTAGTATCATCTACTATGGGTGTTTGTCAGTTTATCCCTGTAGTTTTACTGTTTTTTGCATATACGTTTTGAAGCTATGCTGCTGCTGCTGCTGCTAAGTCGCTTCAGTCGTGTCCGATTCTGTGTGACCCCATAGATGGCAGCCTGCCAGGCTCCCCTTCCCTGGGATTCTCCAGGCAAGAACACTGGAGTGGGTTGCCATTTCCTTCTCCAATATATGAAAGTGAAAATTGAAAGTGAAGTTGCTCAGTCGTGTTCGACTGTTAGAGACCCTATGGACTGTGGCCCACCAGGCTCCTCCACACATGGGATTTTCCAGGCAAGAGTATTGGAGTGGGGTGCCATTGCCTTCCCCTAGGATCTTATAAATTCATGAATGGAATACCTTCCTGGTGAATTGTTGTATTTATCAATAATGTAAGTCCCTTAGTGATTTTCATCTTGTCATTTTCAGTCGCTGGGTCGTGTCTATTTGTGACCCATGAACTGTAGCATACCAGGCTGTCCTATCCTTTCCTATCTCACTGAGCTTGCTCAAACTCATGTCCATCGTCAGTGATGCCATCCAACCATCTCATCCTCTGTCTCCCCTTTTCCCCTTTACCTCAATCTTTCCCAGCATCCGGGTCTTTTTCTATGGTCTAGTGAAGCAGAAGTAGATGTTTTTGGTTGAAATTCCCTTGCTTTTTCTATGATCTAGAGTATGTTGGCAATTTGATCTCTGGATCCTTTACCTTTTCTAAATCCAGCTTGTACATCTGGAATTTCTCAGTTCACATACTGCTGAAGCATAGCTTGAAGGATTTGGAGCATAATCTTGCTAGCACGTGAAAAGAGTGCAATTATATGGTAATTTGAATATTTTTTGGCTGTGCCATTCTTTGAGATTGGAATGAAAACTGACCTTTTCCAGTCCTGTAGCCACTGCTGAGTTTTCCAAATTTGTTGTCAAAATAAATACAAATTTGCTGTCAAAATGAGTACAACACTTTAACAGTATCATCTTTTAGGATTTGAAATACCTCAGTAAGAATTCCATCACCTTCACTAACTTTGTTCATAGTGATGCTTTCTGAGGCCCACTTGACCTCACACTCCAAGGCTCTAGTTGAGTGACCACACCATTGTGATTATCTGGGTCATTAAGAACTTTTTTGTACAGTTCTGTTTGCTCTTGCCATCTTTTCTTAATCCTTTCTGCTTCTGTTAGGTCCTTGCTGCCTTTGTCCTTTATTGTGCCTATCTTTACATGGAACATTCCCTTGGTATCTCCAATTTTCTTAAAGAGATCTCTAGTCTTTTCCATTCTACTGTTTTCCTCTGTTTCTTTGTGTTGTTCACTAAAGAAGGCTTTCTTTTCTCTCCTTCCTATTCTCTGGAACTCTGCATTCAGATGGGTATATCTTTTCCTTATCCTTTGCCTTTTACTTCTTTTCTTTTCTCAGCTATTTGTAAGGCCTCCTCAGACAAGCACTTTGCTTTCTTGCATTTCTTTTTCTTGGGAATGGTTTTGGTCACTACCTGCTGTACAGTGTTACAAACCTCTGCCCATAGTTCTTCAGATACTCTGTCTACCAGATCTAGTCCCCTGAATCTATTCATCATCTCTACTATATAATCATAAGAGATTTGATTTAGGTCATACCTGAATGGCCTAGTAGTTTTCCCTACTTTCTTCAATTTGAGCTTGAATTTTGCAATAAGAAGCTGTTGATCTGAGCCACAGCCTGGTCCAGGTCTTTTTTTTTTTTTTTTTTNCAAGAACAAAGAATCTTTTCTCACTGTCAACATGGACACAGAGTTAGTACAAGACAGATTTGGGGCAATGTGGTTGGTTCCGTCAAGCTCCCAATTCCAGATACAACTGCAGTGGGTTAGCTAAATAAGAGATGAGGTTAAAAAAGAATAGTAAATGTCCAGATATTTTATTGGCTTACTTGCAAAATTCTATCCATTCCCAATGAGGAAAATGGCAACGTTTCTTTTGTTATGTTAATAGCGGCAGATTTGGAGAGTAGTTGAGTTTTAAACAGAAGTAGTGCTTACATCCAATGGCAAAATGGTGTTCATATATTTAGGGATTGATATTAAGGTTACTTTTCTTCTGAAATAAGGATTCTCCACCTCTCCCAGAGGAGGAATTGTCATGGCTAGAATCTCTAATTTCTTTCTTGGTGTGTGCCCTGTGGGAGTTTTGGAGATGTCCTGGTCAGGGTTCTCACCAAGTAGAGATTTAGGGAACAAATCACACATGGGACAGGTCCTTGGAAAGCCCATGTCTGAAACTCTGAGGAAGTTCCTTCCTGACAGGTTGACACAATCTGGAGAGAATCCTTCTTTGGTTTCGTAATCCTCATCACAAATTCTTTATCTATTCAGTTGATGCATTCACCACAGCCATCCTCTTCTATTTCTCCAATTTATTGTTGGACGTTGTGGTATAGTAAAGGTCCCAATTTGTTCATACCTCCCTGTTCCATGCTCTTGTATAGTTTCCATCTGCTCTCACTCTGGGGTTGGTTGTGTGACTTGTTTTGGCCATTGGAACAAGTAGCACATGCAATGCAGGCAGAGACTTGAAAGTTGCTCACATATTGAGACTTGCCCTCCTTCATGGCTTATAGGAATCTGTAAAGGACAGCAGAAGTGTATGCTAGCTAGCCTGTTGAATGGGGAGAGATATGGGGCCCAGTCACCCTTATTGCTCCTGTCAATAATCTACCAAGTGCCAGACATGTGAGTGAAGCTCTTTTAGATCACCTACCTCTGAGCTGACTCACAACCTGACCGCTATTTCATAGCATAAAAGAACCTAGCAGAGATCACCCTAGCTGGCTTAAATCAGAGGAATCATCAGGGTCAGGCACTGGGGTGAGGCAAGTAAAATGCCTAGAGCACAAATTTTAAGTAGGCACTCACTCTCAGGATGATGCAAGTACAGAATTGACAATTGCACACCCCTATGACTGGGTACCTCCTTAAATGTTGTGACCTAGGCATTTCCCTTGCTTCCCTCTAGTCCCAGCCCAGTGAACCACCCAGAGGACCCAGAATACTATGAACCAAAGAAGTAATTGCTGTTTTAAATCATTTTTGGGGTGATTTGTTACACAGCAATAGATAACTGCTATTCCCAGCGTTATTTCTCTCTCTTTCTGGGCAGAAACCACCCCAAAGGAATGATCTGCAAGTCCAATCAAGTTACTGAGTTCCTTGAAAGGAGATCTGATCCAGTGGATGAACAGAAAGCTCTCCACATGAGCTATGGATTTCAAGTCATCACTTGTTCTTGGCCAATATGCCTTATTCTAAAGGTCTTTTATTTCATGGCTTATTTACAGTGTTTCAGAAAAAATCATTCCAAAGCATGAATGCTTATTATGATTTTTTCCTTTACCTTCACTGTGCTCAGCCATGTCCAACTCTTTGTGATCCCAAGGACTGTAGCCCACTAGGCTCCTCTGTCCATGGGATTCTCCAGGCATGAATACTGGAGTGGGTTGTCATTTCCTTCTCCAAGGGATCTTCCCGACTCAGGAATCAAACTGGGGTCTCCTGCATTGCAGGTGGATTCTTTACCAGCTGAGCTAACAGGGAAGTCCCTATTCTAGAGGTTGATAGCACACTATTCTTCACAAAGCTGGTGTTCACTGACATTGCTGGCAGAGTGTAGCTGGTTCCTTTTTCTTTTTCTTCTACACATGGCTCAATCTAATGAGCCTATACTCACATCCTTGGTCTCTTCCGTAGTATTCAACCTCCTGAACAAACTTGACCACTTTGTCTGCTTAGATACATGATAATGACAAGGTTTTTTGGCCTAGGTGAACATTTGGGTCTTGTCTGCCAACTCCACGGTCATTTTCTCATGTGAAAATAGGAGAAGCTAGATTAACATAACCCAATTCCTCTTTATCCTATGAAAAAAACCTTCTTATTAAAATAACAGCATCAATAATTAACTCTAAATATTCTTTTTAAGAAAAAACAATATAAAATAATTTTTAAAAACATAAATTCTGACATATGCCTAGTTCCCTTTCTCAGANAGAGGAAGTGGAAAGCCCCAGGGCAAGCACAGATAGAGGCAGACAGAGTCCTCACAGAGAGGAGCGAGGGAAGTGCAGTGGGGATATTATGGAGCGTGTAGAAAAAAGAGGATATCATGGGCACTATTTTTGGCAAACTCCAGGTTGTTTTTAAAAACTCTATTTATTTTGAGAAAACATTCAATATCTAGAAAATCTGCAAAAATATCCATAGAACTCCCGACAACATATTCTTTACCCAGATTCACCAATTGTTGATATTTGCCTCGTTTACATTACCACCCTTCTCTCCCCTACCCTACCCTGCCCTTATATGATTTCTTTCCCTGAACCTTTAAGAGCAAACTGCAGACCTAATTCCACTTTATCCCTAAAAACTTTAAATTTCCTAAGAATAAGGACATTTTTTACATGACCTCAGTACAGTTAATTACAGAATTTATTAAAGGTTTTGATGTAATGCAAGGGTAAGCAAATTTTTTTCTATAAAGGGACAAAAAATTTTTTTAATTAATTTTTATTTGTGTATAATTGCTTTACAATGTTGTGTTAGTTTCTGCTGTACAGCAAAGTGAATTAGTTATACATAACACCTCTGTTTTTTATTTCCTTCCCATTTAGGTCACCACAGAGTACTCAGTAGTGTTCACTGTGCTATACAGAAGGTTCTGATTAGTCATCTATTTTATACATAGTAGCCTGGAGAATCCCATGGATGGAGGAGCCTGGTAGGCTGCAGTCCATGGAGTCGCTAAAAGTCGGACACAACTGAGCGACTTCACTTTCACTTTTCACTTTCATGCATTGGAGAAGGAAATGGCAACCCACTCCAGTGTGCTTGCCTGGAGAATCCCAGGGACGGCAGAGCCTGGTGGGCTGCCATCTATGGGGTCACACAGTCGGACACGACTGAAGCGACTTAGCAGCAGCAGCAGCAGTGGATATATGTTCATCCCAGTCTCCCAATTCAGCCCACTCTCCATCCTCCTTTGATCCCCATACATTTGTCCTCTATACCTGTGTCTCTATTTCTGCTTTGCAAATAAGATCATTTATACCATTTTCCTAGAATCCATATATATGCATTCATGTATGATATTTGTTTTTCTCTTTCTGGCTTACTTCACTCTATATGACAGTCTCTAGATCTCTCCATGTCACTGCAAATGGCACTGTTTCTTACCTTTTTAATGGCTAAGTAATATTCCATTTCCTATATGTACCACTTCTTCTTTCTTCATTCCTCTGTTGATGAACATTTAGCTTGCTTCCATGTCCCAGCTATTGTAAATAATGCTGCAATGAACACAGTAAAGGTTAGGGACAAGATCTGAACCCAGACTCCAAGGCCCATGTTCTTATCTACTGGCTTTCTTTAGCACTATGGCTGGTTTCTGGACTCTTGTATTGTTCACAAATAATCTCTTATGCTAACTGAAGTCAGGGTGCATATCGTATGATGATCTCCTGGCTTTAGTTACTCTATAAAGTACAGTTCTCTTCACCCTCATGAGCATCTATGACCAGGAATGCCTTTTGGTTTTGGTTCCCACTGTCTTGTTTTATTCTTGCCACCTCTGTTCTTAGGAATTGGGCCCTTTCTCTGAGCCCCACTATAGCAGGTTGGCCCTAGAGAGACTTCCTGGTTGATAGCTCACTATCATCTGACTCCCAAATCACTAAGATCCTGGGTTAACCACTAATGAGTGCTTGAGACCTGGCAGGTCCCCTTGGAAGCCACTGCATTGATAGTGGTCTAATCTTTGTGAGCTGCCTATGTATACTTTTTCTCTATGGGCTGGAACAACCAGCAAAGGTTTCCTGGGGGAGGTAGAGCATGGGCTGTGAAGCACAGTAATCTGAAAGACATGAGAAAAAAATCAGTCAAGAGTGAAGAGAAAAACTCTGAAGAGATTACTTCCAGGGTTATAACCCTGCACTGATTTAGCCACACAGTGATGCTTTGTATCCACCATTTTGGTGGAATCTGTCGTTCTTTTTTTTTATTATTTTACTTTACAATACTGTATTGGTTTTGCCATACATCAACATGAATCCACCACGGGTGTACATGAGTTCCCAGTCCTGAACCCCCCTCCCACCTCCCTCCCCATACCATCTCTCTGGGTCACCCCAGTGCACCAGCCCCAAGCATCCTGTANAGCAGCAGCAGCATACTGTATTGGTGTTTTTCTTTCTGGCTTACTTCACTCTGTATAATCGGCTTCAGTTTCATCCACCTCATTAGAACTGATTCAAATGTATTCTTTTTAATGGCTGAGTAATATTCCATTGTGTATATGTACCACAGCTTTGCAACGGCTGGGTATGGGCCCTACGCTCCAGCGCCATCCATTTTCAGGGCTAGTTGATTCGGCAGTTGAGTTGTTACAAATCTGTCGTTCTTGAAACAATTCGCTTTATATCATAGCCGAAGGAAGAGGCCCAGTTATTAGATGCATACAGACAATAGAACACTGTCCTTTAGGTAAACCATACACGTGGAACTGATAAAGAGACACATTGCCCCTTTATTAATAGAGACAGAGGAAACGTCGGTAACTAAGAGGTCACCGAAAAAGGTCAAGTCTTCTAAGGTTTTGTCTTATTGTGTTTTAATCATTCTTTCTCTCTCTGGTCAAATAAGGACAACTGCTATCTAAACTGAGGGGCAGCTTAATGGGATGGAAAGACAAGCAGTCAGATAGCACTAGGGAAGTCATTAGTTGTTCACTGGGAAAGGCTGAAGGTGTCTCAATCCAGGGGTCTGACGACTTGCAATTTTGAAAGTAGCCAAAGGTGGCAAGGAAGACTCCATTGGTCATATTGACATGTCATGGGACACTGAGGAACTTGCCAGACTTTTCAGTGAAAACAAGGATTTACCCTCATCATCTGGGTCATTATCAGATGGTCAGGGAGCAATCTGGTCACCTCAAACAATGTGGACTAGTCTTTTTTTTTTTTTAAGTATTTATTTATTTGATTGCATCGGGCCTTACTTGTGACATGCAAACTCTTTAGTTACAGCATGTGGGATAGAGTTCCCTGACTAGAGATTGAACCTGGACCCCCTGCACTGGGAGCATGGAGTCTCAGCCATTGGACCATCAGGGAAATCCCAATATGGGCTGATCTTTAAGACCAACACAACAAACGTAGGAGCAGTCCACTTTTCAGTGTGTCGGAATATGGACTCAGGTTTGAACTGTAGGCGAATTGCGAGGTTATCAAACAGTTTGTTACATCTTCATTACTTTGCCAACTGCCTGGAGGTGGGGTTGGAGCCCAAGAGAAGTAGCTGGATTTGCTCATAAGCAGAGAGAACCTGGCTCCTGCATCCCTGTTTCTCACGGAATCCTACACTTGATGGGATAACAGTATTTCTTTAGCAGAGGGGTGGGAGGGGGAGGAATAGGGTTTAGGGTGGGGTGAGATTTGTTATTTCTTTCCTTGTCATCTCTACCAAGTAACATGAGCATCCTGTGGGAGGGAAGAAGCTTTTTTAAATTTTGCCTCTTTTCTCTTAAACTGAAATTTTTAAAAATTTGTCAAACTACTGAGAAAAATGCTTCAATCTGTTCTTTTTTTTTTNGTCATCTCTACCAAGTAACATGAGCATCCTGTGGGAGGGAAGAAGCTTTTTTAAATTTTGCCTCTTTTCTCTTAAACTGAAATTTTTAAGAATTTGTCACACTACTGAGAAAAATGCTTCAATCTGTTCTTTTTTTTTTTTAATTGTTCAATCTGTTTTTAAGATCCAGAACTTCCATAGTTTTCCTACCAGATTTTGTTTGAAAGCTAAAAATAGCAAGCAGAGTTCTTAAAGCAAAGTTAAGAATAGCGGAACTAATTTCTTGACTCTCAAGAGACCTATAGGCAGCAAGATGCAAATGAAGACTAAATTGATCACTGATATACTAGGAAATCTTAGGCCCACCGCATCTCTTGGTAGTTTTCTTTGATCTCCTAGTTTTGACCCACTGAAGAATGAATGGCCTCCCCATCTTTCATCCCACTGTGCTTTGCACATGTGTATGTATGTGTGTGTATGTAGATAGAGTTTACCATACTACATTACAATCAGTTATATATTTCTTCTTTTTTGTGATCCTGGAATGCAGTAGGTGCTCAGAAATTAACTGTTGGTTGATTTGAATTACATTCTCATACACCTGCTGAAACTAAAAATTCTTTACAAGGAAATATATGAAATGCAAGCTTCTCTGATGGCTCAGCAGGTAAAGAATTCACCAGCAATGTAGGAAACCCAGGAGACACTGGTTCAAATCTCTTGGTTGGGAAGATTTCCCTGGAGAAAGAAATGGCAACCCACTCCAGTATTCTTGCCTGAAAAATCCCATGGACAGGGGAACCTGCCAGGCTATAGTCCAACGGGTCACGGCTAAGCAAATAAGCACAGAGGCTTTCATAGATTCTCTTGCCTTTCTTCCTTCCCTCCTTCCTCTCTCCCTCTTTCTCTTTCTTTCTTGAAACGATTGCCCTTAAGTCACCTCATTACTCTCTTACAGACCACCATGCTTTCCCTGGGAGTCTGGGCTAACCTCTCTGCTTCCTGTAAAAGATTAATTTCCTTCTATGACATTTTTAGAAATATAGTACAGTAATTAAAATTTATTTCTAAAATGAAGTGGCCTCCTCTGATATATCTGATATGTCGGCTATTACCAGACTGAATATACACAAATAACACAATACTGATCTGAGATGCATTTTTTAAAGCAGAGTTCAAATGGATCAGCCCTTTACAGAATTAGTTTTCCCCTCATCAGTGGATTTTACCTCATACATTTTTTCAGAAGGTTGTTATGATGAGAACAAACTTATGACCTGAGAGTTAATCTGGATTCTAGATTCCTATGTGTGGTCTTTTTTTTTTTTTTTTTTTTTAATNAGAATTAGTTTTCCCCTCATCAGTGGATTTTACCTCATACATTTTTTCAGAAGGTTGTTATGATGAGAACAAACTTATGACCTGAGAGTTAATCTGGATTCTAGATTCCTATGTGTGGTCTTTTTTTTTTTTTTTTTTTTTTAATGTTGGCATTACAGACTTAATCATGACTGTGCCTCTTCTGAAGCCCGAAAAGTCAACATATAGGGAAGGCGTGTTCACTTTCCAAGAACAGAGACATCTCATCTAAGGATTAAGAGTATGTGACAGATTAAGGAGGTTTATCCCTTTAAGCATGAAAACTTTTCTATTATTTTAACAATCTTAGATGGAAATCTCTTTCAAATACATTACGCGCTTGCCCATCTTCTGTTTTGTCTTGTCCCCCATGATTTTAAGTCCTAGGAGCTGCACATGGTTGGTCCCTTCCCTCCTGGCTCAGGGCAGCACCACAGTGGAGGCTGGCTGTTCTACAAGCAAGCCCTGAGGCTCTTCATTTCAACATCACCCTGGGGACTGCCTGGCTTCCCCGACGCTTTCCTCCTGCCCACAAAATGGAAATACTATTCTGTACTGATTGGAGGAATAATAGATATTTGTTGAAAGTTTGAAATAATATGCAACTCTATAAAGCAGGAAGATAACAATTGGGAAGGTACCCTTTCAGAATTTTTAAGTGCATAAAAATACATGCCACTCATTAGCTGTATGTACAACCTTTGTTAAGCTTGTTTTCTAGTCTGTAAAATGGGAATCAGTTCAGTTCAGTTCAGTCACTCAGTCGTGTCTGACTCTTTGCAACCCCATGAATCACAGCATGCNGCAGGAAGCTCCACTCTCAGAGTGTGGGCCTGGCTCCCCTCTGTCTTCCTCCTATTAAGGGAGCTGAGATGCTAAGAAAGGTGCCAGAGGAGCCTGTCCAGAAGGCCTGTGCCCACCTCTTTCCCCCAACTCCCTAGTCTCCTGGGGCACCTGACGCCAGAGAGACAAGCTGCTTCTCAAATTGAAGTTGGACACTGGAGTCTAGGAAGGGTTTTCTGGAAGGCAGAGATGCTGGAGATGCTGATTCCAGATGCTAGGCCATTCCTTGTCCAGCTCCCTGTGCCAGTGCTGGTCCCATTGCTGGTGAACCCCACAGCATGGCCCGTGGTCCCTCCCCTGGCTCCCTGACAAAATGACTGCTAACAGAGTGAGCTCTCAGGTTCTCCCAGGACCGCTCTGTCCCCCCAAACATTGCCTGCCAGCTAGGATCTAAAGGTTCTTTGCCAGGGCCTGAAATATTTTGCTGTTCATGGAGAAACTGGACTGCAAACAGAAGTTTTGAGCGTTGGGTGGACCAGGGAGAGCTGTAGGAGCGGTGCTTTCCTTTTAACTTGAGATTTGTTTTTTTCCTCTTTTTATAACTTTATTGAGGAATAATTGACAAATATAATTGCATATATTGAAAGTGTACAATGTGACGATTTGATACCCATTGCAGAATGATTTCTGAGTTTTTTTTTATTGGAGTATAACTGCTTTACAATGTTGTGTTAGTTTCGGCTGTGTGATGATCAAAAAATGTGTGGAAGAGTTAAATAGACATTTCTCCAAGGAAAACATACAGATGGCCAAGAGGTATATGAAATGATGTTCAATGTCAATAATTATTGTTGTTGTGGTTCAGTCATTAGTTTGTGGCTGACTCTTTGTGACCCCACGGACTGCAGCATGCCAGGCTTCCATGTCCTTCACTGTCTCCCAGAGTTTGTTCAAAGTCATGTCCATTGAGTTGGTGATGCTATGTAACCATCTTGTCCTCTCCTTCTCCTCCTGCCTTCAATCTTTCCCAGCATCAGGGTCTTTTGCAATGAGTCGGCTCTTCATATCAGGTGGCCAAAGTATTGGAGCTTCAGCTTCAGCATCGGTCCTTCCAGGGTTGAATATTCAGGGTTGATTTCCTTTAGGATTGAATGGTTTGATCTCCTTGCTGTCCAGGGGACTCTCAAGAGTCTTCTCCAACACCACAATTAGAAAGCATTAGCATGAATAGTTTTTTAAAAAGGGGGCACTAATTATTAGAAAAATGCAAATTAAGACTACAATAAGGTATCACCTCACTTGGGTCAGAGTGAGAGCTAAGTCACTTCAGTCATGTCCGACTCTGTGCAACCCTATGGACTGTAGCCTGCCAGGTTCCTCTGTCCATGGGATACTCCAGGCAAGAGTACTGGAGTAGGTTGCCATTTCCTTCGTCATTGGATCTTCCTGACCCAGGGATCGAACCAGTGTCTCAAATTTCCTGCATAGGCAGGCAGGTTCTTTACCACTAGAACCACCCAGGTCAGAATGGTCAGCATCAAAAAATCTACAAACAGTAAGTGCTGGAGAGGATGTGAAGAAAGGGAACTCTCCTGCACAGTTGGTGGAAATGTGGTTTTGTTTTGAGCTGTATTTCTGGAGCATGGACAAGTAGAGTAGGCTTAGGCTATGCCTCTCTAGAGAGCAAATAGTCAGGGGCACAGACTCTGGGATCAGATGGACCGTGGGTCTCCGTTTTTTCTAGCTGTGTAATTTCAGGCAGTTTGTTTAAATTCTCTAAGCCTTGATCTCTTCATCTGTAAAATGGAGGTTTGAGGAGTTGGTGCCCCAGAGGCTAATCATAGTTATTTCACGGAGTTGTTGAAAGGATTAGATGTGTGGGAAGTCCTTTGGATAGGATGCTTCATGTAAGTGTTCAATGATCAGTTTGCTGATGATCAGTTCTAAAATCAACTGCCTTTGTTTAATGATCAGTTCTGAAATCAGCCAGCTTTGCCGGCTACAGACACTTCAAACACCAAATGTAAAGACATGACTCAGTG
Source organism: Neotragus pygmaeus (assembly GCA_006410875.1). Classification (NCBI taxonomy): domain Eukaryota; kingdom Metazoa; phylum Chordata; class Mammalia; order Artiodactyla; family Bovidae; genus Neotragus; species Neotragus pygmaeus. The sequence goes on along the minus strand of SJYV01010795.1, from coordinate 1,072,003 downwards.
GTACAGTTATTTCTAAGGTTGATGTGACAGTGATTCTTAATATCAGCTTCTGATGGAAGAGGGGAGATCAAGAAACAAGCTCTGCTGAGTCCACAGTTTTGTAGAGAAACTGCTGCTTGTCCATTTGTTCCGGGCACGTGTGAGGAAGGGAATCCTTCCCAGCACCCTTCTTCCAAGGGACAAATATTGATTTTGCTTTTTTGGTTTTATGCTCACAGGCTCTTTCCAGGTAATTTCACAAGAATTCTCATATTTACGCTACTGCTGCTGCTAAGTTGCTTCAGTCATGTCCGACTCTGTGCGACCCCATAGACGGCAGCCCACCAGGCTCCCCTGTCCCTGGGATTCTCCAGGCAAGAACACTGGAGTGGGTTGCCATTTCCTTCTCCAATGCATGAAAGTGAAAAGTGAAAGTGAAGTCGCTCAGTCATGTCTGACTCTTAGCGACCCCATGGTCTGCAGCCCACCAGACTCCTCCGCCTGTGGGATTTTCCAGGCAAGAGTACTGGAGTTGGGTGCCATTGCCTTCTCATATCTATACAGTGCACTATTCTAGCAATGGACCTCAGTATATGCCTTATATTCATTTGTCAAGAAACAAAACGGCACTAAAATGGCTTTCCAATAGGCACAAAGAGATAAGAAGTTTGGCATTTGAAGGAAGAGCTATGTTTGCCCAGGGTCCCAGTGAGGTTTGTGGTTCCAGAACCACCTTGTGTGTTATAACAGACATGGTCATGCCCAGTATTTCATCAGTGTGCCCCCTAGCATCTCCCACTCTGGACTGATCTGTTTACCTGGTCATTCTTTGATACAAGGACAATATCAAACTCTGGCTTCAGTCCCTTCAGTGCCCAGCCTACAGGTTTTTTTTCAAAATGTGAGAGCTCTGGGAGTTGGAATCTCAATATTCTGCCCTAGACAACTTCCATTTGTGACCCTGGAGAGCAGGAGTACCTAAAAAGTGTCATTTTGAAGACTATTCATTTAAGGTTCTGCCTTGAACTTTCCTTACTGATAAGGTTAATAATGAAATGATACTCCCAACAACAACTATTGTTGCTGAGTCGCCATAGAGATAAACGTAGATCAGTGTTAAGAACTCTGAATGCATTATTTTAAGCTCATAGAATGGGTGACTGATTCATGCCCAGAGTTTAATTACGTGAGGGGTTGGTAGCCATAGCTCTGGTCTTTTGTGCCCATTCACTAGTTTTCATGGTCAGAAGGAGGCAGGCCTGCTGTATCCAAGCCAAGGCTGGCTGAGTTATGTCAGGGAGCTGGTAGGGAGAGTTATTTTTAAAGTTTAATAACATCTTATCCCCGAAATAACTGTTAATTATAGAAACTTTAGATCCTTATTTACAAATAAGAAGAAAGAAAAACACCATCCATAATCCCACCACTGAAAAAGAACCAATTTAGAGATACTTCTTTTCATATTCTTGACTTTTTTTTTAATAGTGTGATTGTATAATATATACAATTTTCTCTGTTCTTTTCCAATTAACATTATGCTGTTAATGTGTCATTGAAAACTTGTAATAAATGTCATTTTAATAACTATAACATTTTGTTGTAGAATTTATCTTCCATATTACTTCTACATATTGTAGAATTAAGTTGTTCCTGGTTTTCCAAAACTGTAAATCATCCTATTAGTATGTTGTTGTTGTTCAGCCTCTAAGTCACGCCTGACTCTTTGCCACCCCATGGACTGCAGCACGCCAGGCCTCCCTGTCCCCCACTATTTCCTGAAGTTCACTCAAGTTTATGTCCACTGAGTTAGTGATGTTATCTTAATGCTATGTTAAGATCATTTCTTTATGTCAGAGTCCCAGAACTGAAATTACTAGATCAGAAGATAAACATTTATAGCTCTTAATCCATAATGCAGAGNTTCCCTGTCCCCCACTATTTCCTGAAGTTCACTCAAGTTTATGTCCACTGAGTTAGTGATGTTATCTTAATGCTATGTTAAGATCATTTCTTTATGTCAGAGTCCCAGAACTGAAATTACTAGATCAGAAGATAAACATTTATAGCTCTTAATCCATAATGCAGAGCAGAAATTATTATGTTGGAAAAGGTGTGGATTAATGGCTACTCTATGTTCCTAAGGCTTTTCTTTTCCCTATATTGATGGACTTATCAAGGCACTATTGAGACTTGCTAGATGTTGATTTTCCAATATCAAACATTTGAAGTAGTGGATGAAATATTCTTACCCTCCAAAAGAGTGGTGTTTGTAGATCATATTAGAACCTTAAATCAAATGAGCTTAAGCAAAAAAAGACCATTTATTGGCTCAGCTAATTAAAACTTTAGAAGCGATATGCATTCAGGAATGTTTGGATCCAGGGCCTTGGGTTTCTTCTCTCCATCCTTCAGTTTTGTTTTATTCTCTGCTGGCTTCTCTGGTGGCTCAGATGGTAAAGCGTCTGCCTGTGATGTGGGAGACCCAGGTTCAATTCCTGGATCAGGAAGATCCCCTGGAGAAGGAAATGGCAATCCACTCTAGTACCTTTGCCTGAAAAATCCCATGGGCAGAGGAGCCTGGTAGGCTACAGTCCAAGGAGTAGCAAAGAGGTGGACATGACTGAATGGCTTCACTTTCCTTTCCTTACCTCCTGGCTTAATTTTTAGGCAGTGCCTCCCCTTTTGTTCATATCATTATGTCCGAAACTCCATCTTCACTCTCCCTTCAAGCAACTCCAGTGGGAAAATCTTATCTCCAACTTGTTCCAACAAAATTCCAGGATTGAGATATATTGGCACCAACTGGCCTAAACTGACTTGAGTGACTTGGCCAGGGGATGTTATGCTCTGTTGGTCCAGGCCTGGCTTACACGCTTGTCCCTACAGCTGGCCAAGGAGCCATCTCCACCTAAACCAAATGACTGAGAATGAGATGGAGATAGTTGCCCAAGAGAGAATGAGAGGTATTATCTGAACACAGGGTATGAATGCCAGCAAGCAGGAACAGTGAGTGTTCATTAAAAAGCACTTTTTCAGGGTTCTCCCTAATTATTCTAAGACATGAACTTTAAACAAGATATTATGCCTTGATAATGAAAGGCACTGAGCCCTCATGATCTGCTCCAGGTATTACAGTTCATTAGCATCAGGTAAACTGGATACCATAGAAGCTATTTCTAGGAAACCAAACCCAATTCTTCACTTACTCGCTTAGCATATATTTATTTTAGCACCTACCTTGTATCAAGGCAGCATTTATTTAGTTGCTGATGCTCCAGGTGCTGAAGATACAGTGATAATTCTCATTCAATCTTGCCCTCTGATTTCACCTTTTGAAGCTCTAATGAATTGCCTGAGATGTTTTGGATGCATCCTGAGTGACCACAGGCTGTGCATGTGTTTATTTACAATTGGGATGGCTTGTTGCCACTCTGGCTGGCTGACCTACAATTTGCTCAGGCACTTACACTTACTGAGGGGAAAAAAAAATCCAAACCACTGCTTCTTCGCTAGCCTTAATTTGGCTGTTATGTTTATACTGGAGATGGTCTGGAAGGAGCTTTCAACTCAAATGCAGCAGAAATGTAAAATAGCTCCTGTGAAAGAAAATGGGTAAGAATCATTAATACATTCTTTCAAATGAAGGGAGACTCTTATATGGCATTGAAGGTTATTTGCATAAACTGATTTCCCCCATCCAGAATCTCTGCTGTTATCCATTCCCCAGTTGAGACCTCTCTAAAATAGAATGTAGTCATTTGAGGTTGGATAATAGTCATTTATAATTTTACTTGAATATCCCAACAAATATTAGTCAGAAATATCTTCCTAGAGCAATATATCATGGAACCTTGTGTCCAAAAGCTGTATGGAAATTAGTGAATAAGTGTTCATTCATTCTGCAAATATTCACTGATCCACATGCCAGGCACTGTTCTGGGAGTATTCCTGAGCCCAGCAAAGATACTGATGAGGTCAGTCCATCATTCAAGATGCAACACCTCCAGATTTGAGAGTCAGCAAAGCAAAGACAGCAAAACATTGTAAACGCGAAGTTGGAGATCTTGACGTCACTGGGCAGATTGGATCCCCTCCCTGGCTTCCTTTTGGTGATTCCTGTCGTCTGTGAAGCAGAGTAAGGCACGGCAAAGAGAGGGCCACCCTGAGAGGAGGTCAGGAGCTCAGACGATGAACTTTTTGAGGCCAGCATTCAATTTCCAGTTTCCTGCTTCTGAGTCATGTGACCTGGGTAAGTTCCTTATTTCTGACCTTAGTGTTCCCATCCATAAAATGGGACTCATAAGAGGTCCACCTCACAGGTCCTTATATGCTGTAAGGAACACCTGAAATATGCAATTAGAGCAGCACTTAGTATAGTGCCTGGTGTGTAAGGAGGCCTTGTTAAATGTGAGCTGCTACTTCTACCCTTCTGGCTACTATTACAATTATTGCTGTTGTTACCTTGGTGGACAACTTAAATTACCGCAAGAGGTGCAATTCATTTACTCATCTTTAAAAATTTATTTATCTTAGTTTTGACTGTGCTGGGTCTTAATTGCTTATGTGAGGGCTTTGTCTAGTTACGTCGAGCGGGGGCTACTCTTCACGCCATATGCAGGCTTCTCGCCATGGTGGCTTCTCTTGCTGAGCACAGGCTCTGGAAGGCGGGCTCAGTAGTTGTCAGGCAAGGGCTTAGGTGCTTTGCGGCACGTGGAATCTTCCTGGGNTATTTGCATAAACTGATTTCCCCCATCCAGAATCTCTGCTGTTATCCATTCCCCAGTTGAGACCTCTCTAAAATAGAATGTAGTCATTTGAGGTTGGATAATAGTCATTTATAATTTTACTTGAATATCCCAACAAATATTAGTCAGAAATATCTTCCTAGAGCAATATATCATGGAACCTTGTGTCCAAAAGCTGTATGGAAATTAGTGAATAAGTGTTCATTCATTCTGCAAATATTCACTGATCCACATGCCAGGCACTGTTCTGGGAGTATTCCTGAGCCCAGCAAAGATACTGATGAGGTCAGTCCATCATTCAAGATGCAACACCTCCAGATTTGAGAGTCAGCAAAGCAAAGACAGCAAAACATTGTAAACGCGAAGTTGGAGATCTTGACGTCACTGGGCAGATTGGATCCCCTCCCTGGCTTCCTTTTGGTGATTCCTGTCGTCTGTGAAGCAGAGTAAGGCACGGCAAAGAGAGGGCCACCCTGAGAGGAGGTCAGGAGCTCAGACGATGAACTTTTTGAGGCCAGCATTCAATTTCCAGTTTCCTGCTTCTGAGTCATGTGACCTGGGTAAGTTCCTTATTTCTGACCTTAGTGTTCCCATCCATAAAATGGGACTCATAAGAGGTCCACCTCACAGGTCCTTATATGCTGTAAGGAACACCTGAAATATGCAATTAGAGCAGCACTTAGTATAGTGCCTGGTGTGTAAGGAGGCCTTGTTAAATGTGAGCTGCTACTTCTACCCTTCTGGCTACTATTACAATTATTGCTGTTGTTACCTTGGTGGACAACTTAAATTACCGCAAGAGGTGCAATTCATTTACTCATCTTTAAAAATTTATTTATCTTAGTTTTGACTGTGCTGGGTCTTAATTGCTTATGTGAGGGCTTTGTCTAGTTACGTCGAGCGGGGGCTACTCTTCACGCCATATGCAGGCTTCTCGCCATGGTGGCTTCTCTTGCTGAGCACAGGCTCTGGAAGGCGGGCTCAGTAGTTGTCAGGCAAGGGCTTAGGTGCTTTGCGGCACGTGGAATCTTCCTGGGCCAGGGATCAAACCAGTGTTCCCTGCATTGGCAGGTGGATTCTTATCCACTATGCCACCGGGGAAGTCCGCATGCATTCATTTAATGTATGTTTAGTGAGGCCTATTCTGTACCAGGCACAGTCCCGTGATGGGGGGAGAGCTCTAAAGAAAGAGAACAGTTACTACTGATTGGAGGCTGAAATTCAAGTGGAGAGAGACTGATAATAAATTAGTAAACAATCAAACAAATACATAAGTAATATATGTTCAGAGGTTAACATGTGCTCTACAGCAAATAAAATGGAACGATGCAACCAAGCGGCTCGAAGTCACGTGAGGCATCAGATTGCAGGCATCTTGCCCAGGAGGTAAATGTTGAGAAGACAGTAGCTATGTCTACGGCCTGAGATGGGCTCTGGCTGATGACTAAATCTCACTAATTTCATTTGCAACCAATAATAAGCAAACATCCCTTTTGAGAATGGGGATTGGGGTTCAAGAAAGAGGGCTCAGGTCAAACTCCAGTTGGCCTGTAATACATTGAGAGACATCTGATGTTCTTGCACCACCCACCTCACTCCAGCCTCTCTGTCTTCTCCTCTTCCTCACTCACATGCACAACTCCTGAGATTTTAGGATTCATTTCTAAAGGTATCTGGGTTCGATCCTTTGTCAGGGAGCTTAAGATCACACGTCCCTCTTTAAGACCACACATGCCTCATGGCCAAAAATCTGAAACATAAAAAACAGAAACAATATTGTAACAAATTTGATAAAGACATTAAAAGAAAGAAAATACTTTTTTTTAAAAAGGTAAAAGTAAAAATGCCCAGGTTGAGGCTATTTGCAAGGATTATAAAAGATAATGCATGTAGAATATTTAGCACATGACTTGGCAGGTGGCTCAGCTGGTAGAGAATCCTCCTGCAATGTGGGAGACCTGGGTTTGAGCCCTGGGTTGGGAAGATTCCCTGGAGAAGGAAATAGCTACCAACTCCAGTATTTTGGCCTGGAGAATTCCATGGACTGTATAGTCCATGGTGTTTCACTTTTGGTACAGCATTCAATAAACATTAAGGCAGACATACTGATTCTTTCATTCATGCAAATCACATTTATTGATCACCTACTGTGTTCCAGATGCTATGATAAGGGATGAAGATGAAAGTTTTCAAGTCAGTGAGAATGAAAAAGTTAATACAGGAAACATTGTAGTTTGGAAAGGACAAGTTATCAACAACATGTGCATCAACACCTCATATTTTAAACCAAAAATCATACTGAAGTATTTTTCTTTTCAAAGGGATAAATTTGTCTCAAGTCTTTTTTTTTTTTTTTTAAACTGAGAGGCTGGAAATTTGTACCCACAGCACTAAGTGCTTAATATGTGCTTGTTAATTTATGCTCACTCTAGATCAATTTTCTTTTTCATTATCAAGTAATGAATTTGTGTACAATGTTAAGCTTTTATATTATGAAATCTAGCTCAAAAAGATTTTTCTGCTTCCCAGAGGACTGAGTTTTCTGACTTTGATTTATCATTTATGCATCTCATCCATTATTGATGTTACAGCTTTTACACAAGGCTCCAACCTTTTGAAATAAAAATAAAACTACATCGTCCTGATCTCTTTCTTGTTAATACCATTTTTAGGGTACCAGGGATTCTGTGTTCTGTGGAATTCACTTTGAAGCTTTCTTTCTTTGAAAACAAATGGCAGGAAGGCCCCCAACAACCCAGGCTTTCCTTCCTATTTAGTGGAAAAGCTGCGTGCATGTATCTAATTTTAAATTCTGAAGTGCAAATGTCATGTAATGAAAGTATCAGCAGTTACTTAAACGTGGTTAAATATGGAAAGTCGGCATAAAGTCGATGTTTATTTACAGCTGGTGACAGTGATAAGGGCAGGAGCCCTCTCGATAAGTGGCTTTCAGCCACCGTTAATCGGCTGATGGATGGATTGGTGCGAGGCTGGTCACAAGGAAGCATCTCATCTTCTGTAATGGAACGTGCTCATCTGTCTAGTGGCGGGTGAGAGGCAGAGAGAGACCACGTGAGATGATGATTCCATTATTCTGCCCAGAGCAACCTCTGTGACTGGAGAAACGAGGCAAATATCAGGAGACTTTGACCCGAATCAGAGTGGAAACTTAGAGACTCACAGAATGTCNCTCATCTGTCTAGTGGCGGGTGAGAGGCAGAGAGAGACCACGTGAGATGATGATTCCATTATTCTGCCCAGAGCAACCTCTGTGACTGGAGAAACGAGGCAAATATCAGGAGACTTTGACCCGAATCAGAGTGGAAACTTAGAGACTCACAGAATGTCACGACTGGAAGAGATCCTGCCGATCATCTCATCCAACCTGTTTTTTCTTTTGTGTGTGTGTGTGTGTGTGTTTTAAGATGAGGAAATTTCCATGTGAAAAAATAAGCCAGCATTTATTTTATTGTGTTAGCCTGTTTATTTATTTATTTTTGACAGTGCCGGGTCTTTGTCGCTGCCTGGGCTTTCCTCTGGTTGCAGCAAGTGGGAGCTACTCTCTTGCCCATGCATGTGGGGCATGGGCTTCTCATCGCTTGGCTTCTCTTGTTTTGTGGAGACCGGGCTCTAGGGCAAGGGGGCTTCAGTAATTGCAGCTCCTCAGCCTTAGAGCACAGGCTCAATAGTTGTGCTGCACAGGCTTAGTTGCTCCAAGGCATGTGAGGTCTTTCTGGACCAGAGGCTGAATCCATGTCTCCAGCATCAGCAGGTGGTTGCCACTGAGCCACCGAGGAAGCCCTAATAAGCAGCGTTTATTAATCACTGCATTTATCAAGTGCTCTTTGCTTAAAATCTGCGACTGGCTGCACACTGCCCTTCAGGTGACTCCTTAATCAGAAAGAGAATCTGTTCAGAATTTATGAACTAGGGTCTGCCTTTCTCTCTCCTCCCCACTCCCCGCCCCCATCTCATCATGTAAGCCATGCTCGCACACTCCAATTGGCAAGTCCCCCCATACTGAGCTTCTTCTTCAGGCAACTCCTGTTCAAGGTTTAGCTGTCTATTTGGTTGTCACCTCCAGGAAGCTTTCCCTGACCACCCCCCCAAGACTGGGCTGAGTACTCTGTCAGCTCTGTTCTTTTTCTTTTCCTGGTGGCTGCCTCTCTGGCATATCTGTCACTGTCTATTCTTCCTACTTGACCAGGAGTTTCTTGAAACATTGTTTTATCCGTCACGTATATGCAAGGTGTCAGCACATAGGAGGTATCCATTAAGTATCTATTGACCAAATGGGGTGGCTCATTATAGTAAATGCTAAACACTGCAGTAGATACCAGGAATACAAGATGGAGTAAGACGCACTCTCACTTCTGGAAGAAGTCAATTCGTTCATGACTTTTCCAACTTACTACATTTTCCCAGTTTACCAAGTTTGAATAAGTCACATTTTTCAGTTTTGGGAAAAGTTTAAACGGACACTTTGAATTCCCAATTTTTCAAACATTGCCTAAGAATAGCACCACCATTAGAAATCAGATGAAAGGAGAGAATTCCCTGGCAGTCCAGTAATTAGGACTTGCGCTTTCACTGTTGTGGCCCCAGGATTCCATTCCGATTAGGAAACTAAAGAAACAAATCATGCAGTGAGCCTAAAAAAAAACCCAGATGAAAGCAACCTCAAATAATTTGACCCCAATTAAGCAGTCCCCTCACAAGCTCATATTTGTCATTCAAAGAACCACTGCTAGGATAATCCCAGAGCTCAGGTAACATGCAAGAATGAGAAATAAGAGAACTGCAGAATGCTAGGACTTGAAGAGGCTTTGCAATCCCCCAGCTCACCTCCCTTCTCTAACAGAGGAAAAGATGACTCACCTAAGAGGACTGATTGGCTGAAGGTTGAGCAGCAAGTTAGTGGCCACCTGGGCCTTGGAATTGCCCTGGGCTGCGTTCCTTCTCTGATGAGTTACCATTCAGAACCATGTCTCCAAACCTCCCCACCTCAAATTACTCATCTTCAGACACACATTCAGTGGTAGACATGGTCATCCCTTCTGCCTAGGAGCAGTATCCTCATTTGTATTTGGAAACCTACGCCTAACACTCATGGTGGACAGAGCTCATGGAGGTACACCTGAGTTAAGCCAGTCAGCACATTCCATCCAGCACCCTGGTTTTCAGTGTGAGTTGAAAGTCAGAGGAATCCCTCAGATTCAGGCTTAAATAAGACGGCTCTTTACAGCAAAGCTCTGTCTAGTTAGGCAGCTGTTGTTTAGTTGCTAAGTTGTCTCCAACTCTTTTGCAACCCCATGGTCTGTAGCCNAATTCCCAATTTTTCAAACATTGCCTAAGAATAGCACCACCATTAGAAATCAGATGAAAGGAGAGAATTCCCTGGCAGTCCAGTAATTAGGACTTGCGCTTTCACTGTTGTGGCCCCAGGATTCCATTCCGATTAGGAAACTAAAGAAACAAATCATGCAGTGAGCCTAAAAAAAAACCCAGATGAAAGCAACCTCAAATAATTTGACCCCAATTAAGCAGTCCCCTCACAAGCTCATATTTGTCATTCAAAGAACCACTGCTAGGATAATCCCAGAGCTCAGGTAACATGCAAGAATGAGAAATAAGAGAACTGCAGAATGCTAGGACTTGAAGAGGCTTTGCAATCCCCCAGCTCACCTCCCTTCTCTAACAGAGGAGAAGATGACTCACCTAAGAGGACTGATTGGCTGAAGGTTGAGCAGCAAGTTAGTGGCCACCTGGGCCTTGGAATTGCCCTGGGCTGTGTTCCTTCTCTGATGAGTTACCATTCAGAACCATGTCTCCAAACCTCCCCACCTCAAATTACTCATCTTCAGACACACATTCAGTGGTAGACATGGTCATCCCTTCTGCCTAGGAGCAGTATCCTCATTTGTATTTGGAAACCTACGCCTAACACTCATGGTGGACAGAGCTCATGGAGGCACACCTGAATTAAGCCAGTCAGCACATTCCATCCAGCACCCTGGTTTTCAGTGTGAGTTGAAAGTCAGAGGAATCCCTCAGATTCAGGCTTAAATAAGACGGCTCTTTACAGCAAAGCTCTGTCTAGTTAGGCAGCTGTTGTTTAGTTGCTAAGTTGTCTCCAACTCTTTTGCAACCCCATGGTCTGTAGCCCACTGCTGCTGCTGCTGCTAAGTCACTTCAGTCGTGTCCGACTCTGTGCAACCCCATAGACGGTAGCCCACCAGGCTCCCCTGTCCCTGGGATTCTCCAGGCAAGAACACTGGAGTGGGTTGCCATTTCCTTCTCCAATGCATGCAAGTGAAAAGTAAAAGTGAAGTCGCCTCTATTCATGGGATTTCCCAGGCAAGAATACTGGAGTAGGTTGCCCTTTCCTCTTCCAGGGGATCTTCCCAACTCAGGCACTGAACCTGCGTCTTCTGCATTAGCAGGCAGATTCTTTATCACCGAGCCACCAGGGAAGCCCCTAGTTAGTCAGAGCTCGGTCTTAAAAGTTCTGCAAGCTTCTGCATCATCAAGGACTTTTGATATCGGGAAGAGGGTATGATTTACAAACAGAGGCCTCTCTTGGAATATAGGAATGACTTATAAATGCCGACAAGTCTCCTCAGCAACTGCTGAAAGATCATTTCCATCAAAGACAGAAATAGCAAATTCCGTTAGAGACTCTCCTCGTTCTGAACATTTGCACCAGGAACCTCACTCCCTCTAATTCATGGTCCTGGAAAGTCCATTTACTGCCATGTTTCAGCCAACACGGTGCCTTGTTTGATTTCTGTTTGCAAGTAATCTGCAGTTCCCAGCCCTTCAATCAATCAATTATTTAATTCACCAATTAATTTATGAATTAATCCAGGCAATTTATCAGTTCATGGTGCCAGGTACTATGTAAAGATGTCAAAAGCTCTGCTGATCCTCCAGTGACTATTTGGATATAGACAGTCTCACCAGGCATTTTTCTCAAGCAATTTACTTTAATTCAGGAAACTTCTACTGAGTACCTAGGGCTTCTCTAATAGCTCAGATGGTAAAGAATATGCCCGCAATGCAGAAGACCTGGGTTCAGTCCCTTGGTCTGGAAGATCCCCTGGAGAAGGGAATGGCTACCCACTCCAGTATTCTTGCCTGGAGAATTCCATGTACAGAGGAGCCTGGTGAGCTACAGTCCATGGGGTTGCAAAGAATCAGACATGACTGAATGACTAACACTTTTTACTCCTGTATATCTAGCCCCATAAGGGGATCAGAAATGAGTCAGATATACTCTTGATCTTGAGGGTCTCATACTGTCTAGTTGGGGAGCCAGGCAGGTAAAAAGAAATACTGACCTCTTGTGACCTTCCTGAAGCCAGTATTCTGGTGTCAGACCCAACAAAGCATCTTCCCTACCCAGGATGGCGCTGGCTTCAGCTCAGGCTGCATTTACTTAATTTTCAAAAGCACAAGGAATCTGAAAGAAATGTTTGGGAAAAAGAAAAATTCCACTTGCTGTTAGTGCTGAGGACCATCACTGTTATTTCTTTCTAATGACAGGCAATTCGAGGCATACTGTGTGTATTTTTAAAAACAAGCCTAAATAATAGAACAGGGCTCTTTTCAGTAAAGCTGCAGTGATCCTAATGAAAGAGAATCCTCCAGGTCAACCTGGATAGCAGAAGATGCAGGACCCGGTAGGAGATAAGGCAGCACAAATAAAAATCCCACCTCCAAATAAAAACACTGTGAACAACAAGGGCTTTCTGGAGAAGCTGCCAGGTGATTAGTATCAATAAAATCAGGAACAGTGTGCTGCTTAAAAGTTCCTAGTGACTGTAGGTCACTAGAAGCTACAAACTTCCATTTGTAAGTCCTGGGATATAATGTACAGTCTGGTGACTATAGTTAATAGTACTGTTCAGTATATTTGAAAATGGCTAAGAGAGTCGTTCTTAAATGTTCTCATCACAGAAAAAAAATCAAAACTATGTGCAGTGATAGATGTAAATTAGACTTTTTGTATTGCCCATTTGACAATGCATAAACTGAATTATTATGTTGTACATTGAAAATAATATAAAGTCACATGTCAATTATATCTTTAAAAAATTAAAAAAGAAGTTTCTAGTGGCTCTATTGGGGGGCCACTTTTTACAAAGCTATCACCTATTGAAAGCCCACTCTGTGTTAGGTATTTTCTATGTCAATCACTTCAAAGGAAGAAAGGGTTAAATTAGATTAAAAATGGATTCTTTTCAAAAGACCTTGTTAAAAGAATGAAAATACAAACAGCAGTCTAGGAGAATATCTTTGAGAAACATGTCTCACAATGGATATGCATTCAGAAAACATAAAGAATGTTCAAAACTCAATTAAAAGAACATGAACACCCAAATTTTAAAAATAAGAAAAAAACTAGAACTCACACTTCACAAAAAAAGATAAATGGATGGCAACTAAGCTAAAAAAAAAAAGCTATTCATTAGGGAGGTACAAACCAAAACCCCAATAAGTTACTACTGCAAATCTATTAGAATAGCTGACATTAAAAAGACAGACCATACCAGGAGTTGGTAAGGATTTGAGGTGACTGGATCTCTCAGACACTGCTGGCAGGACGTAAAAATAGTAGAAACACTAATGTTCAATAACCGTCCCATGAAGTAGATATTCTTGTCTACTTCACAGCTTGGAAAAGTTAATTTAGAAATTGAGCTCAAAGTTGTGCAGTAAGGAAGTGTGTGGCTCTAACTGGACTGGCCCAGAGCTACTACCCTTGGGGTAAGGGCCAGAGAGATTTCTGTATTTATAGATTTTTTAAAATTGTGAAACATTTCACATGTAAAACTATATATTACATAAACAGTTTAAAGAGTAATGATAAATAAACTCTCATGTGTTTACCACCAAGCTTATAAAGCAGAATATTGTTACCATTTTATGGGAGGTCTCTTGTTCCTTTTTATCATCTGTGCGTGTACGTATTATTTACTTTTGCTTGTTTTCATAGAATGAAATGATGCTTCTACATATTCCCTGTGACTTAGTTCTTTACCATTATGTTTTAGTGATTCACCCAAATTGATTCATGTAGCTGTGGTTTACTCAATTGTGCTGCTGCTTGGTTTTCCAACGTATGAATATGTCACTATTTATTTATCCATCCTATTGCTGATGGGAATTTGGATTGTTTCTGGCTCTGCTAACCATGCTGCTATGAACATCCTTGTGTGTATCTGTTGGCGCATATCTGTAAGAGCTTTTCTAGGGCAAATACCTCCAGTGGAATTGCCAAGTTCCAGTGCGTGGGCTCAGCTTGATAATTCCGAAGTGTTTACCAAAGGGACGGGACTAATTTTAATTCCTATTCAGTGGGCGAGATTTTTTCATTGTTCTCCCACCTCTCCATCTTGATATTGACCACTTTATAAAATTTTGCCAGTCTGGTGAGTGAAAAATAGTATTTTCTTGTGAAGTTAATTTGCATTGAGTGTACTAATAAGTTTAGGCATTTAAAAATATGTTCATGGACCATTATTTCTTTTTCTATGAAATGTCTGTTCAATCCTTTTGCTTATTTTTCTTCTGGGTTGTCTATTTTCCATATTGATTTGTAGGACTGCCTTATATTTTCTAGATAGCAATTTTTTGTCAATTATATGTGGTATAAATATATTTTTAGTTTCATGCTTTCTTTTTCCTTTTCAGGAGTTTAATTTTGATGGGCAGATGTTCTTATTTTAAAACTTTTAAAATATTTTCAAACTTGGAGAAAGGTTATAAAATTAGTACAAAGAATTCTTTTCCCCCAGATTCTCCAGTGTTAACATCTTATGACATTTGCTTGTTCATTCCACTTACCTATTTTGTATTTTTCTTGCTATTTAAATAGTATTTTTTAAATTACATATTCCAGCTCATTGTTGATGTTGACTTTTTAAAAATTTGTTTTTGCATGTAGAAACCTTGCCAAACTCTCACATTTTAAGATTTTTGTAGATTGGCATGCATTTTAGGTAAATAAATTATCTGCAAACAATGACTGCATTTGCTATATTTCTAGTCTTTATCATGCTGTACTTTTCAGACCAATGCCTTCAGTCTCAAGCTGTTTAGGTATGTTGATAATGACTGTCTTTGTCTTGTTCCTCATCCTAAAGGGATTGTTTTCAGCTTTAGAAATTACATTTGTGGTAGTTTTTTCTTTCTTTCTTTCTTTCTTTCTTTTTTTTTTTTTTTTGAGGATGTCTACTATCAGGTTATAAAGTTTCCCTTTCAGTCTTAGCTTGAGAAAATTTTTGTTTAAAAAATCCTGAATAGATATTGATTTTTATTGAGTGCTTTTAATTGCATCTACTGAAGTGAACTTAAGTTTTTTTCTTTCACCTGTTAAAGGGGTAGATCTCTTTAATCAATTGTCTAATGCTGCATACCTGGGATAAACCCAACTTGACCATATGCATCATCTTTATTTATCATGACAGGATTCAATTTGCCAGTATTTTGTTTGAAGCTTTGTTATTTTCCTTTTCCTTCTATGTTTTTACAGTTTGGATATTTAGGTAATTGTTTTCTTTTCTGCTGCATAAACCATGCATTCTGATTATCTATTGGCATAACAAACTATGCCAAATTTAATGGTGTAAAACAACACAATTATTTATGATTATCGCTCTTGGCTCTGGGGGTAAACCCGTCTCTAGTAGGTGGTTCTCAGTTGGGGTCTCCCATGTGTTTGAAATCAGATGGTGGCTGGGACTGGAATCATCAAAACTTCCTTTCATATGCCTGCTGCTTGTGCTGAGAAGCCTTAAACTGGTAGAGTGGGAAAACTGGTCTCTTGTTGTTCAATTGCTGTCATGTCTGGCTCTTTGTGACCCCATGAACTGCAGCATACTAGGCTTCCCTGTCCTTCACCATCTCCTGGAGTTTGCTCAAATTCATGTCCATTGAGTAGGTGATGCCATCCAACCATCTCAACGTCCCTGTCCCCTTCTTCTGTCTTCAATCTTTCCCAGCACCAGGGTCTTTTCCAATGAGTCGGCTCTTCGCATCAGATGGACAAAATATTGGAGCTTGAGCTTCAGCATCAGACCTACTAATGAATATTCAGGATTGATTTTCTTTAGCATTGACAGGTTTGATCTTCTTGCTGTTCAGGGGACTTTCAAGAGGCTCTTAGTTCAGTAGTTAGTAGTTCAGTCGCTCAGTCATGTCTGACTCTTTGCAACCCCATGAATCACAGCACCCCAGGCCTCCCCGTCCATCACCAACTCCCGGAGTTCACGCAGATTCATGTCCATTGAGTCAGTGATGCCATCCAGCCAACTCATCCTGTCGTCACGTTCTTCTCCTGCCCTCAATCCCTCCCAGGATCAAA
>SJYV01010795.1:1027035-1050648 GCA_006410875.1 Neotragus pygmaeus | reverse complement strand
GGAGATCAGCCCTGGGATTTCTTTGGAAGGAATGATGCTAAAGCTGAAACTCCAGTCCTTTGGCCACCTGTGCGAAGAGTTGACTCAATGGAAAAGACTTTGATACTGGGAGGGGTTGGGGGCAGGAGGAGAAGGGGATGACCGAGGATGAGATGGCTGGAAGGCATCACCGACTCGATGATGACAAGAGTTTGAGTTAACTCCGGGAGTTGGTGATGGACAGAGATGCCTGGCATGCTGCAAAGAGTCGGACACGACTGAGCGACTGAACTAAACTGAACTGAACGTGTAAAGCACCAAGAGTTTGCATTTTCTGGTAGGAGTATTTTTGGCTACACGTTAATTTCCTAAAATACTTATAGGACTCTTCATTTTTTTATTGCTTTTTGAGTCAGTTTTAATAAGTAACATTTTTCTAGGAATTTGCCCATTTCATCCAATTTTCAAATTTCATAGCTTAACATTGCAATCACCATCTGCAGTAGGCAAAATACTGCCATGCCTCCTGGCTTCCCATTAAACATATCCACACCCCAATCCTTGGAACCTGTGAACATGTTACCTTAAATAATAAAAAAAGGTCTTTGCATGTGTGACTAACTGTATAGACCTTGAGATGGGAAAATTATCTTGGGTCTGCCAGTGGGCCCAACGAATAACACGAGTCCTTAAAAAGGAGAGAATATTTCTGAGCTATGGTTAGAGAGGGGGAGATACAACTATGAAAGAAAAGTCAGGGAGATATGACATAAGAAGGACTTGATCCCCCAGCCTGGCTTTGAAGATAGAGGAAAGGGGTCATGAGCAAGGAACGTGGTTGGCCTCCAGTAGTGGGGAATGCCCTTCAACTGATGGCCAGCAACTTGAATCAGCCAGGAAGCCAATCCTTCCCTAGAAGCTCCAGAAAGAAATGGAGTTTTGTAGACACCTTGATTTTAGCCCAGTGGGACCTCTATCCACCTTCTGGCCTGCAAAACTATAAGATCATACATGTGTTGCCTATTATTTCCTTAATTTCTGTAAAACATATGGTTTTGTACCCCTTTAATTACTAATATTGTTTATTTGGGCTCTCTCCTTTCATTAATCTTGCTAGAGACTTGTCTGTTTTATTAGGTTTTTTCAAAGTGCCAACTCTTGCTTTGATTATTTCCATATCCATGTTTGTTCTTTGTTTTTTTAAAGCTGAGATTGGTCCATGGACTTTTTGTTGTTATTAAGATTTATTTATTTTCTTACTTTATTATTTATGGCTGCACTGGTCTGCGTTGCCGTGTGTGGGCCTTCTCCAGTTGAGGTGAGGGCTCGCTGGTCACTAGCTGAGGTGCCTGGGCTTCTTGCTGCAGTGGTGTCTCTTAGCTGCAGCACACAGGCTTAGATTCCACAGGAAGTCCTGCGGAGGCATGTTGGATCTTCCCAGACAAGGAATCAAATCCATGTCCCCTGCATTGGCAGGCAAATTCTTTACTGAACTGAACTGAACTGAGCTACCAGTGAAGCCCTTGATGTTTGTTCTAAATTTTCATTAATTCATGGCTTTATCTTTATTATTTTCTTCCTTTTATTTTTTTCAGTTTATTTTCCTCACTGTTTAAGTTGAAATTTTGACTTCTTTATTTTGAGACGTTCTTATCTGATATATGCGTTTAGGGCCATTATCTTCCCTGTAACTACAACTTTAACTAAACCCAACTAAGTTTTTATGCATAGTGTTTTCATTATGCTACATTCTAATTACTGTTTAAAATCCATTATTATTTCTCCTTAGATCCATAAGTCATCTTTAGAAGTGTGGTTTTAAATTCATAGACAAATGGGATTATTCTAGTTATCTTTTTGTTATTGATTTCTAACTTACTGACAACTACTCAACTTTGTCATTGTCACATAAAAGCAGCCTAGATCATTCATAAATATGTGAGCAGAGCTTGGTTACAAAAACTGTGACAGTCTGGGCCTGGCTTACAAGTGGCAGTTTGCTAACCCCTGCTCGAGGGACTTTCTCTCCTCATGGCCTTTCTCTCAGAGTCCTCAGGACGTCCCCTGCCTGATAGCCAAAGGCTCCAGGAGAGCTAAAGAGAGAATGCAAACTCTCTCAAGACTTAAGCCTGGAACCCACAGGGCGTCACTCACCCTACAATCAGTTAGACAAAGCAGTTCACAAGACCAACTAAAATTCTAGGGGAAAAGAAATAGACTCCACCCCTGAGGGGAGATGCTGCAAAAACATTTTGTGGCAATAGTCAATCTCTACCAGTGTCTAGACTGCCTTACTGACAGAAATGGAAGTTCAGAAATTGTATATATTTTTAAATTAGTAGACTATATTATGAGAAATTTTAGGGTTTATAGAAAATCTAGCAGATTTTAGTTTCCAAGCCTGTTTCTCCCATAGTTTTCTCTATTATTAATGTCTTGCTTAGTCTGGTGAATTTGTTGCAATTGACGAATCAGTATGAATACATTATGATAAACTGAAGCCCAGAGTTTCCATTTGGATTCACTCTTTGTATTATACACTTCTATGGGTTTTGACAAATGCATAATACAGTAGCATGCAGAATAGTTTTACTGCCTGAAAAATCTCCTGTGTTCGTCATATTCATCCCCTCCTCTCATTGAGATCCTAGGAACCACTGATCTTTTTCCTGTCTCTATAGTTTTACCTTTACCAGAAGACTGTGTGCAGTTGACCTTTGAACAACAAAGGTTTAAACTGAGTGGGTTCACTTATACACAAATTTTTTCCAGCAGTAAATACCGCAAAACTACTACTTCCGATCCATGGATGCAGAACCATGGATGTGGAGGACTGACTATAGTTATTATAAGTAGATTTTCCACTGTGAGGGGGTCAGCTCCCCTAACGCCTGCATTGTTCAAGGGTTAACTGTAGGTGGAATTATATAGGAAGTAGCTCTTTCAAATTCATTTCTTTTACTTTGCAATCATTCGTGTCTTTTTGTGGTTTTGTAGTTCATTTATTTCCATACGGCAAAAACAGTATTCCACTGTACGTCAATTTATATTCACCTATTGAAGGGCATCTTGTTTGCTTCCAACTTGGGGATAATTATGAGTTAATTTACTATAAACATTTGTGTGCAGGATTTTTTGTGTGGATTTAAGTTTTTAACTCATGTAGGTAATATCAAGGAGCACGATTGCTAGATCACATGATAAAACTTTGTTTAGCGTTAGCTTGTAGGAACCTGACAAACTGTCTTTTGAAGTAGCTGTATTATTTGATAACCATTCTCACTTTTGGGTCCCACCAGCAATGGGTGAGAGTTCTTGTTCCTCCACTTCTTTTCAGTATTTGGAGTTGTCAGGGTTTTGTTGCTGTTGTTGTTTGCGTTTAATTTTAGCCACTCTGGAAGATACCCTGGAGAAGGGAATGGCAACCCACTCCAGTATTCTCGCATAGAGAACCTTATGGACACAGCAGCCTGGTGGGTCACAAAGAGTCAGATACAATTGAGCAACTAACACACACACACAATTGGTGTTTAGTGGTATCTCTACCATCTCTGCCATCTCGGCCAACTTGTATCATTGTTGTTTTAAGTTGAAATTTGCTAATGACACATAATGCTCCGCATCTTTTCATATGCTGATTTGTCATTTGTACATCTTCTTTGGTGAGGTGTTTGTTCAGATCCTTTGCACATTTTAAAATTAAGTTTTTTGCTATCTTATTGTTGAGTTTTAAGAATTCATTTTGTATTTTGGCTAGAAGACTTTTTTTTATCAGATACATACTTTTTTCAAATGTTTTCTCCCAGTCTACAGCTTGTCTTCTCACTCTCTGAGAGGATTATATATTTAAAAATATATAATAGTTAGGTCTTGTCTTGTATATTTCCATGTTTGTGACACCTCTCAATTATGCCATTTATTTGCCTCGTAGGAGATTGGCCTTGTCAATATAATTGCAAAGGGAAGAGTCAATTTGTAGTTGTGATCTTCAAAATTAAGTTTTTGAGTCTCCAACAAGGCCATAATCTTGAAGCCAGGATTTACTGAAAAAGAAATGTTTTGTCTTATCTGTATTTTTTAAATTGAGGTAACCTTGTTTTATAACATTACATAAATTCTATGTGTACAACATTTCAACTTCTGTGTACATTACACATGCTCACCACCAAAAGTTTACTTTCCATCCATCACTATAGTGACCACTAATTTGTACTCTGCATCTGTGTGTCTGTTTTTGTTTGGTTGGATTTGTTCATTTATTTGTAATTATTTTCTATATTCCACATATAAGTGAAATCGTATGGTATTTGTCTGAGAAAGAAAGAATTTCTAAAGTCTGTAAGATCCCTTGACTATATCCAGAGTCAAGGAAGTGTGACTGACAAGACATGACATCAACCATGAGTGAAAATCGGGATGTCATGTGAAGGAGGATCCTGACACATAGGAAAGAAGAAAAAGCCCTACACTTCTACTCCAGTATATTTAGGGAAAGAGATGGATGGGGAGGGATGGTCCCCTTGCTCACTGTTTTTCCTAACCCCCATACTACCCCAGTCTCCTGATGAACCTCTTTTCTCCCTTCTATGAGATTCCACTCCTACCTCTCAGGTAACATGGCCTACTCTCTCCTCTATGTCCCCACAATTGTGTACACACTCAAATCGTGGGGTCTGTAAATTCTATGCAGTTAGTCATAGGTGATCTGATTCCTGAGACTATGAGCTCCTTGAGGCCAGGAACTACAGATAACTTATCTCTATACCCATGTGCCTGGCACCATGCTTGAATCCTTATAGGCATCTTGCTGCACGCAGAGTAAAGTAAATGCATAAAGTAATGTGTGCTGAGATATTCAGGGCAGGCAAGCAGTTGGAAGGTTTAACAAGGAAAGCAGCATTTGAGCTGTGCTTGAAAGCTGATTTGATGTTAGCCAGGAAGCAAAGTGGGAGGGAAAACACTAGGAACAGCATGGGCAAAGGCCCAGAGATACGGAGCAGCACCGGGCACTTGGAGGGCTCCAGCCAGTGTCTCCACAGCTGCTATGAACTGAGTGTGTCCTCCAGAAATTTATATGTTGAGGTCCTAAACACCAACTGACAATATTTGGAGAGCGGTTTTTGGGAGGTGATTAGGATTAGATTAGATCATGTAGGTCATGCCCTCATGATGGAAGCAATGCCTTTATAAATAGAGGGAGAGGCAGGAGAGTTCTATCTATGTACATGTACCAGTGAGAAGCCATGTGAGCACACAGCCAGAAGACAGCTGTCTACAAACTAGAAAGCTGGCTCTCACCAGGAACCACGTCTACTGGCACCTTGATCTTGGCTTTTTCAGCCTCCAGAACTGTGAGATATAAATGTTTGTGGTTTAAGCCACTGAGTCTATGGTATTTTGTTATAACAGCCCAAGCCAGCTGAAATAACTGCCTAGCAGAGTACTTGTGTGTGGAGGAGTGAATGAATGAATGAAGACATGAATATACTTTACTTCTTCACTGTTAGGGCATTTCTGTTTATGGAACCAAATCTACGTTTTATAACCAAATTATATAACATATAACCAAATTTATAACATAACCAAACTATGTTTTAAAATGTGGGTTTTATTATTATTCAGATACGGGGAAACTAACAGATTGGGAGATGATAGTCATTGAAATAATGTAGCCATTGCTCTGCTTGTAGATCCCAAGAGGAGAGGACACACCACGCCATGCCGGGAGCATGCAGAGGAGCGCCAGGGTCAGGCAGAAGGATTGAAGGGAAAATGTGGGCAATCAACTTTAGTTTCCACAGGAAGAATAGGCAAAGTAGTGTAAACAAGCTTAGGGTTGCCTAGTTGGATAATTTTGCAGGTTCTGGGACTTGCAAAAAAAAANCAGGGCTGGATGAAGCACAAACTGGAATCAAGATTGCTGGGAGAAATATCAATAACCTCAGATATGCAAATGACACCACCCTTTGGCAGAAAGTGAAGAACTAAAGAGCCTCTTGATGACAGAGATAGAAGAGAGTGAAAAATTTGACTTAAACCTCAACATTCAGAAAACTAAGATCATGGCCTCCGGTCCCATCACTTTATGGGAAATAGATGAGGAAACAACAGAAATAATGAGAGACTTTGTTTTCTTGGGCTCCAAAATGACTGCAGATAGGACTGCAGCCATGAAGTTAAAAGACGCTTGCTCCCTGAAAGAAAAGCTATGACCAACCTAGACAGTATATTAAAAAACAGAGACATTACCTTGCCAACAAAGGTCCGTTTAGTCAAAGCTATGGTTTTTCCATAAGTCATGTATAGATATCAGAGCTGGAGTATAAAGAAAGCTGAGCACAGAAGAATCGATGCTTTTGAACTATGGTGTTGGAGAAGACTCGTGGGAGTCCCTTGGACTGCAAGGAAATCCAACTGATCTATCCTAAAGGAAATCAGTCCTGAATATTCATTGGAAGGACTGATATTGAAGCTGAAATTCCAATACTTTGGCCACCTGATGGGAAGAACTGACACATTGGAAAAGACCCTGATGGTGGGAAAGATTGAAGGTGTGAGGAGAAGAGGGTGACAGAGGATGAGATGGTTGGATGGCATCACTGACTCGACTTGATGGACATGAGTTTGAGCAAACTCCAGGAGTTGGTGATGGACAGGGAAGCCTGGCATGCTTGAGTCCATGGGGTTGCAAAGAGTCGGACATGACTGAGCGACTGAACTGAACTGAACTGAGCACCCTGAACTGAACTAAATTGAACTGACCAGTATGAGCCAGGCACCATGTCAGACAGGTCCTGGTAGCTTGGTCGGACAGCCTAGGGATCAAGTAAAATTCGTGCCTATGTGGTTAGTACTCTAATGAAGTCCTGAGTGCAATTATCTTCAGAGGCTCCTTGCCTTCCCCTGGACTCCTTACAGGTATGAAGGTCCCTTGCTACCAAGCTTAGAGATATCTATAGAGGCAGTTTCATTTCTCATAACGGAAGATTTGCTTTTAATCAAAGAGAGGGCCTTTCCTCAGTCTGAAAGCCTTGTATTTTTTGCAACTTTCAAGGGCAGCTTGCAGACAGGCGCTTTAATAACAGCGCCCTCAGGGACAAGGCTATGACTTTAAATAGTGTGAAGACCCCAATCGCTGAACTCACAGGGGCAATCTGAATATTGATCATGAATTTTCTAATGGCCTTGCAAAGTATGGCAAAATTTTAGGAGAGATTTTCAGTTAACTTTGGCTGTTCAAAGCAGCTCTATGCCCGAGAGAGTGAACACATAAGAATTTTCTAAAGGGCTTTCTCTCCTGAAACAGAAAACATAAATGGTAGTGGGGAAAAAATATCAAAGTTACTGAGTATGGAAATCACCACTTTGGGGTTTATGAAAACCACATCCTGCTAACTCCCTGCTATGTGAGGGAGCTTTCAGAGCTAATGAGGCAGGCTCCCAAGTGTCAAGTGTCTGCCTTGCTTTATACTTAAGTGAACTCTCCTCCCGGCGCTCCTGCTGGTAGGGTACATGCTCATCCCGGCAGAGAGGGTGTCTGACATCACCTTCCAGTCCCCTGCGGAAAACTTTGCACACAGCAGGCACTTAATGTGCTCTGGTGGGATTGAACAGGAGAGAAAAGACTCCCCAGGAAGGCAGAGGGAGACAAAGTACTTTCTCTGTTATCTGCTCCTCTGCTCTGAACTGGAGACAGAGCAGCCCATCTGAGGCTACAGCTCAGGCTTTTTCCATCTGCATGGGGGAAAAAACCAGCTTATACTGAGCCCTCACCATGTGCCTGGCCCTGCAGTAGACAATTTACAGCACCATTTCATCAGTCCTCCCAATAATTTCTTACAACTGGAATCATCACCCCATTTTACAAGTGGAGAAATGAGGCACTGGTGAATAAGCTCTCCTGAGCGTTTTATTTGAAAGGTTTCTGAAAGTCCATTTGATCACTCCACCAGCCTGAAGAAGTCATCTATCGAGGTATTGAACAGTCATGTGGGGGCACTGCATTCAGAAAAGTTTTGGTTTTATCAAATTGGCTAACAAGGGAGAGACCTTCCAGTCCATCAACCCGGGGACTCATTTATCGACTAACTAATTCCTTGGAAAGTGTAGAACAAGTCCTAATGGTTGTATAAGTGAGGAAGACCCAACAGTCATTCTCTCCCCACTTCCTTCTCCACTAAAAAGAGTAACCCCCATTCATAGTTGAGGAAAACATTCCAACAACTCACCTTCCCAGCATCCCTTGCATCTAGGGGTGGCCATGTGACCAGCTCTGGTCAATGAGATTAAAGTGAGATTTCCTAATGAGCTTCTGATATGAGCCCTGATAAAGAGAGTGAGCCTCAAGGAAAACTCTTTCTTCTTTCAGTTCCTTTGTGCTATGGACAATATCATATGATGGTGGGACATCTTATCTTGACTATTTTTTTTATTATGAGCAACTATACACACACATACATACATATGTTCTAAGAATGACAACATGAGTGGATGAATTCTTTATGACATCACAGGAGATAAGATCACTTGTCTCCAGAGTTCCTTTTTTGGTGAGATGATGAAATATCCTTATTACTTAAGGCATTGTTTGTCCAGTAATCTGAGTTGAGTCTTCTATTAAGTATCCTCTGAAAGCACTCTGATTTTTGAAATCACAGAGAATGAAATATGAGCAGTGCCAAGGCCTGAGTAATTACATTGTTGGGGTGAGGGGCTGCAGGTGGGTAAAGGGCTGCAAGGCCATGGTCAAGATCAGATAGTTCAGGGCACTGAAGCAGCGGGTGATGAGTGTGTCAAATTTTAAAAATCTGGTTTATGTAAGGAGTGATGTTATTTAAAACGAATATTGCAATATGGAAGGCAGATGACTGTAACAAGTAGTAAGTCCCAATGTCATGGAGAAAGGAACTTGATTTATAGGAAGGAGCAAATAAGGCTAGAAAGCAACCAGCATGAGGGAATGGGACAAGGGCATCATGTAAGGAGACAGTTGATAAAGGTCAGCCAGTTCTCTGGTCCTTAAAGAAAAATGTTCCTGAGCATTCCAAAACTCAAGGATGGTTCAAAATTCAGGGACTGGGAGACGAAAAGTTTTGACTAAGTTTGTCTGAGTTAAGACAAGTTTGTGGGCATTTTATCTAGATTGGTCAGTGGGGACAAACGGCTCAGCTAATCATGTCGGAGATAAAGAATGGGAATGTGGAGGGTCTGTGTCTGACCTTGTCACGGGTTAACAAGATGGTCGTGGGTGAATCTTACTTAAGTCATACTGGGAAGGATGGTTTTTTGCAGTGAGCCATTTCCTGGAACACAGAAGGGGTCAGGAGAGGGGCAAATTCTTAACTGTCATTGATTTCCAAGAGCACAGGGCTTAATAAATTTCAATGTTGTTGAAGAAGAAACTCAAAAGCAGACCTCAGGGCAGAGTTAAACGGTCACTAATCCACCCAAAACTATCAGTCTCTTGCCATGTGCCAGGCACTGTGTTAGCAGACATGAGGGACCCAGAGATGATTCAGACATGTTCCCCTGAAGGAATATAGCAGGGGAGGGAGGTATGAACATAAATACCTGCAGAAGGTATCCTGGCATCTGCCGTCTGCCCTCACACACTTTCCATGCTCTCATTCTCTTTCCTTTGGGGACCATCTGAGCCTTGCCAACTGCCTGCCCTGCAGCAGACCCATATGTTCTGGGCACATTGGCAAAACCCAAGAGAATCAAAAGCAGAAAAGGGAGAGGTTTTCCAAAACACAAGCCTTGGGTCTCAAAAGTGTTTAAAAGGATTAAGCAATTCAATATCAACCTCCCAAAGAAGCCATCCCATTGATGCTGAATCTTGATTTTGCTCTCTTCCTCTGAAGAGCATCTGAGAACTTTTACCTGAATTTTTATATTTCAGCCTAGATGGTGGCAGCTATAAAGATTCTCATCGTTCAAGTAGGAAATTGGATGCCCTGAGAGATGCATGTTTACGTGCTAAGTTGCTCAGTTGTGTCCGACTATTCGTGACCCCATGGACTGTAGTTCACCAGGGTTCCTTGTCCATGGGATTCTCCAGGCAAGAATACTAGAGTGGGTTGCTATTCCCTCCTCCAAGGGATCTTCCTGACCCCAAGATCGAACCCACCTCTCTTAAGTCTTCTGCTTTGGCAGGTAGTTCTTTAGCACTTGGCACCATCTGGCAAGCCCCCTGAGAGGTTCAGTCACTCTGATTAGGTAATACTGCAGATCATTGTCGAGAATCAGGAAAATTGTGTGACTTCTCATTCTGGTTTCTATTTTACCAGATCTTTTAGTAATGCCTAAGTTATGGCTTTTCTTTTTTCTTTCTTTAAAGATTTTATTTTTTTAAGAGCAGCTTTAGTTTCAAAGCAAAGTACAGCTTTATCTGTATCCATATAAGCATAACCTCCCCCATTACCAATCACCCCCACCAGATGGGTACATTTTTTGCAACTGATTAATCTACATCGACACATCGTAATCACCCCAAGTTCATAGGTTTTTAGGGTTTACTCTCTTGAAATTGGCTTTTCTGAAGGCACCCAGAGGCAGGATTTGGTGTAGAGGTGGGCAGAAAACACAGTGCCAAATGCTGCTCCCCAGAATAGGAGTGGGAATGATATAAAAATTATATTTTAACTTAGTCCACAAAACTGAAATTAAAGCACTGAGTCTCCTGCGTGACCATCATCACCATGGGACATTATGATTTACAGTCTCAAGCAAAGAAACGTGATATCACATATCACATATCAGAAAGCATGCACCTCCATTTGTCCATAAGAAGATCTTCTGAATATCTCATTCGATAATTTTTAAGAAGTTATCATCAGGAACTTCCTAAATCATGCAAACTTCTTAGGGCAATACAGATATTTGACTTGGAAGAAGACACAGGCTGATTGTAATTCCTTTTATACCAGACTTTGCCAGAGGTCTTGTGGCTGCCTTTACATTTTGCATTTTCCTTCTCTTCTCCTTCCCATCTTCACCCCTTCCTCTAGCTCCAGGATCTCAGACATCAGAGTGGAGACGGCTAATACTCACTCTCCTCTTTTTCTTCAGGAGTCCTCTCAAATTTTTGCTGAGAATATAACTGCTCAGCTAAAAACTATGTTTCCCAGCTTCCTTCTGCAGTCATTGTGGCCACGTGATTTTTTTGTTGCCAACAGTATGTGAGTAAAAGTGATGTGTGATGAGAAAAGAAGCATGGAAAACCTTTCCTCCACTTTCCTTTTCTTCTTTTCTCTGGAGCATGGATATGATGGCAGGAGTTGGAGCAGCCACTCTGGGCTGAGATGGAAGCCTTATACTGAACTATATTTTGAACAGAGGAACAAAGTAGAAAAAACCTGGATCTCTGAGATTACTGAGCTGCCATAAAGACTTAAACTCTCTACCTGAACTTGAAGAGAAAAATAAACCTCAATTTTAATTTGCTATATTTGGTGGAGGGGGGAGTCCTCTTTATTATAAAGCGTAGAATTTTTCCTAACTTGTTATGAAAGACAAAGCTAGCTGTAGGCTAGCTTTGAAAGATAAAGCTATGAAATTTTTTTCCTAACTCTAATTTCCAAGTTAGAATTTTTCCTAACTTGCTATGAAAGATAAAGCTAGCTGTATTGTAGCTAGGCAATAGCTAGCTATTGCCTGTGGCAAATACTTAGGATGGAGAATTAATGAGCAACAGACTGGAGATCAACAAAGAAATTCACACATTGTTGACATTTTCTGGTCAAGAATCTTTAGGAGCTGAAAAATCAGAGAAGAACATGTCCTATTCGGTAGCATTTGTTAGCCAAAAGAAATGTGGCATGGAGAGGTTTTGATAGAATGGAAGGAGCTGGAGGAGAGACAAACCTGACTCTGCCTTTTTAGCTCTCTGTGTGCTCAGTTGCTCAGTCCTATTTGAGTCTTTGTGACCCCATGGATTGTAGCCTGCCAGGCTCCTCTGTCCATGGAATTTTCCAGGCAAGAATACTGNGGTATATTTTTAAAATGCTCAACTTCACTAATCATCAGGGAAATGCAAATCAAGACCACAATGAGATATCATCTCATACCTGTTAAAATGGTTATTATCAAAGAAACAAAAGATAACATACTAGCTTTGTAAAATGAGTTTGACAATTTTCTCTTCTTTTTGTATCTATATATCTGTGTATATATAGATAGATAGATATAAATGTTTTGAAAATTTTGGGGGGGGCCAGTCTATTGATCAGAAATCAATCACTGCCCACATGTAATTGCAAGTGCATGTGGATAACAGAGTCAGGTGTGTATCCAGTAAGAAAAGAAGACACAGATATTGATTTGCACTAGTGGTCTGCTACAGTAATTTATATTATTTTAGAAAACTTCCATTGCATCTGCACTTTTATATTTATTGACAGAAATTTATTCATCAAATTCTTTATGATTTTTATAAATCTCCATTATCTTTGGTTATGTGGATATAATAGTGTTTATTGACATATCCTCTCTTTATCCATATATCTGTCTGGCTGGAGGCTTATTAGTAATTTCTTTCATAAAGCTAGGTTTTTGTTTTGTTGAGTTTATTATTTTCTATTTTCTGAATTCCTTTGCTATTATTGTGTTTTCCCTTTATTTTCTTGCATTACTCTATTCCTTGAGTTCTTCTGTTTGGAATCCTCGATGTTTCAAAAAGTTCTCTTTTATTTCATAAAAAAGTTCTCTCTTCTTTCATAAAAAAGTTCTCTCTTCTTTCATACACTCTTTCCTCTATTTGTACCACCCGTGGTAATAAAGAAAATTCCCAATCAGTTGTAACAGGGATTTTTCCCTGTCTAACTAACACAAGGCCAATACAGGAGGAAGTAATCTGTGGTAGCAACAATAATGATACAGAGCAGGACCCTGTGGGGCTTCTGGGTTCAAAAGCCTTTCTGTGTCTACCATGTCTTGATTACACGAAATAGATTTGAGCTNATACAGGAGGAAGTAATCTGTGGTAGCAACAATAATGATACAGAGCAGGACCCTGTGGGGCTTCTGGGTTCAAAAGCCTTTCTGTGTCTACCATGTCTTGATTACACGAAATAGATTTGAGCTTCCCTGAGTTCCAACCAGAAGGTTCAAATAGTTGCTAATTAGGGAAGTGAGGGGAGGCAGTAACAAGGGAGGAACAGTCAAAAGAAACAATAGTGCAGCCTTGGGGCAATCCTGGACCGCCCCCTACCCCCGCCCCCCATCAAGGCGTATACAGAACAATGTATTTGAGCTGTTTTGCATCAGTCCTGGGTGTTCATTGCAAGGACTGATGCTAAAGCTGAAAGAAACTCCAATACTTCGGCCACCTCATGCGAAGAGTTGACTCATTGGAAAAGACCCTGATGCTGGGAGGGATTGGGGGCAGGAGGAGAGGGGGACGACAGAGGATGAGATGGCTGGATGGCATCACTGACTCGATGGACGCGAGTCTGAGTGAACTCCGGGAGTTGGTGATGGACGGGGAGGCCTGGTGTGCTGTGATTCATGGGGTTGCGAGGAGTCAGACACGACTGAGCGACTGAACTGAACTGAACAGATACTGAAACCCCCACCAGGTGGGAGAAGTTAACTGCTCGCTGCCCACAAGCACTAGTACCACCAACCAATCAAAAGAATACCCATGAGCTGACCACGCCCTCTTTGAACCATTCCTGTAAAACTCATTACCCTCTCTAGGACACAGTTTTGAGGGCAATAAGCTGCTGGGACTCCCTTTGCCTGGCAAAGCAGTAAAGCTATTCTTTTCTACTTCCCCCAGAACTCTGTGTCTGAGATTTAATTCAGTGTCACGGGCACAGAAGCCAGATTCGGCTTCAACATCATAAGGTGATTTTGAGACACGAAGGCACTGATGTAAAACAGCACCGCCCACCCCCCGCCCGCCCCAAATAACTGGTAGCAAGAAAACACTCTTCAAGGATTGGGGCTTGTGGGTTTTTCTCTGGGTGATAGAGATGAATGTAGGGAAATGGGTGGAATCAGTAAAAGTCATTAGGAAAGTAATATCCAGTGATCTTGTAGCATTTAGAGTTCATTTCCTCAAGAGCGGCATTGCCTCAGTGCATTTTTCAGTGCTGCTCATTCAGTCAGATCGCCCTTTTGAAAGGCAGTGGAATTTGCCCTTCTCAACACAACCCTCAGCAGCTGGGGAAGTGGAGCTTGTCATGGCTGAGAGCTCGCTAGAAGGTTTACATGCAACCCAGTGGCGGGAATGCCGCTTGGAGGAAAGAGAACAGGAAGCTCAAGACCACAGCCAGTTAAAAATGCCTCCTCATTAGTAGCAATTAGCACTCAGTCATGCCTGGGAGATTGTCCCCATAAAGCAGGTCAAATCAATTACTGCCTGCCTCTTAAACAAAGGAGAAGACCATTGCAGATTGCTATGGCTAGTTCTGAGTTTTTGTGTCTGAGACCAGGAGAAGATTGGATGACACTTGAAAATCTCCTCCCAAGAGGAGGGCTTCCCTCTTTTCTTCTGTTCTGTGTGCACAAAGAAATATAGCTGCTGTCAAAACAGGCCTGTGAGCGTCTTGGAGGTTTCGGTTGCAAGAGAACTGGGGCCAACTTCAAGGATGCTGGAAACTTTGTGACTTTGTGAATGGATGCAGGGAGCTGGAGGGGCTTGCTCACGGTGAGAGAGATGGAAAGAGAAGGAAATTCACACGTGACATGGATGCTAATTCCCTTCCTAACATAGATACAAACCAGCTTGAAAGAAAATCAAAGAATTGATTGTTTCCCTGCTAATGGCTATGCTGGTGACAGAGTTTTTGTCTTTTTAGGAGGTGATGGAGAAGGGTCAGCCAAGGTGCTTTTATGAGCTTCTGGGATAAAAAAGAAATATAAGTGCTGGCCAGGGCCCTGGTGTGGATTCTTAGCAGCCAGTGAATGTGCCCAGAGGCAGTCTCTGTCCTCTTGCACTGCTGGAGCCCAGAGAATAAAAAANTGGTAGCATTTGTTAACCAAAAGAAATGTGGCATGGAGAGGTTTTGATAGAATGGAAGGAGCTGGAGGAGAGACAAACCTAACTCTGCCTGTTTAGCTCTCTGTGTGCTCAGTTGCTCAGTCCTATTTGAGTCTTTGTGACCCCATGGATTGCAGCTCGCCAGGCTCCTCTGTCCATGGAATTTTCCAGGCAAGAATATTGGATTGGGTTGCCCATTGCAGGGGATCTTCTTGACCTAAGGATCAAACCCGCATCTCCTGAGTCTCCTGCACTGGCAGGCAGATTCTTTACCACTGAGCCACCTGGGAAGCTCTTAGCTCTGTGGCCTTGGATAATTCTTAACACTCTTATCAATTTCCTTCTTGAGTAAATAAATATGATAAAGCTTGTTTGGCTATTTTGAGAAACAAATAAACCATATGTTTAAAGAGAAGCATAGGATGAAGGAGTCAGGTCTAGATAAATCCCATCTGTTATTAACGAGCCGGGTTGCCTTGGGCAAGTCACTGCCCTTCTCTGGGCCTGCTGCTTCATCTGTGAAATGTAGAAGTCTAGACTAGATGATCTCTGAGGTCTTTCCCTGCTCAGTCTATGGTTTTAAAAAAAAATCAGGCTANAACACTCTTATCAATTTCCTTCTTGAGTAAATAAATATGATAAAGCTTGTCTGGCTATTTTGAGAAACAAATAAACCATATGTTTAAAGAGAGGCATAGGATGAAGGAAAGAGTCAGAAGGTCTAGATAAATCCCATCTGCTATTAACGTGCCAGGTTGCCTTGGGCAAGTCACTGCCCTTCTCTGGGCCTGCTGCTTCATCTGTGAAATGTGGAAGTCTAGACTAGATGATCTCTGAGGTCTTTCCCTGCTCAGTCTATGGTTTTAAAAAAAAATCAGGCTACCATTTCATGAAGAGAGAGCCTACACTTTGCCAGAGTCGACTTGGGTATGCTGGTTCCTGAGAGTTGATTGCTCTGTGTCACTTCTCAACTCTGTGGTCAGTGAGGTTCTTGTGGCAGCTTGGACTAGGCCACAGTGAGAGTATTTACACCACAGAAATTGGCAAAGGCTGTAATTTTTGCCAATTTTGGGATCCTCCCACCCTCTGCAGACTGTTGGTTGTGAAACATTTCCCAGCACACTAGTTAATACAAGGAAAGAAAAATGGAGACTTTGTCTTAGTGCTCAAAGTAGCAAATATAACTAGTAAAGCTTAAGATGAGAATGTACAAGTCTGTGTTTCTAACGTACAGAGGATGGAGGGAGAAGAATTAGAAGTTACCTGAGTCCTGGCTCCCAGGTGCCCTGGTCCAGCTCCAGGTTGCGGTAAATGGGCCCCTGGTGATATGAAGGAGTTACACCTTTCCCTCAGTGACCAACTTACCTGGCCTTGTTGCACTATTGTTACCTCAGATGCACCATTTTGTAGTTTAATTAAAACCGGCAAACCAGAGGCTCGGGATAATGGGCTGGTGGTGCCTGTAACCCCACCCTGGGTGAAAGTTGAATCTCCTAGGTTCCAAGACACAGAGTGATCAGTAACAGTTGTTAAATTATTCCAGTTAATCCAAATGGAGCAGTAACCTGAGGTCTTGACTCATCTAGCCAAGTGGGACCTGTGGCCTGGAAAATGTTTGGAGATTCTGGAACAATGGATTATCCACTTGCTTATTCTCACTATTTAGCGTGTCATCTCAAAAGTGTTCTGAAGAAAGCAGTTCCTTGGTATGCTGGCAGTACCCTCTTCCACAGCCCAAAAGGAGTTTTTGTCAAATGTGTTTGATAAATATTGGATATAACAAAGTAAACAGGCTCCTTATGGCAGCACTTCTTAGAGATTTTAATAGGCTAATGCTTCTCAAACTGTCTGTGGTGATGCATCTGATACAAAAATTTCCATTCAACACATGGTACAATTGTCTGCATGTGCAATTTACCACACAAGTTTGCCAATACCCAACCTGAAGGACCCCATTCAGTGAGATAAGTTCATGGATCATGTGTATTCTCCATTTTACATGGATGAGTTCATGGTCATGTAATGTCCCACTGTTGTAAAAGTCTTTTATTGCTCACCCTCAGTTTTTGTACTTACCATATTGTGGTACAGTGCACACTCTGTGGCACAGTGCATGGGTCTCGCTTGGAGCAGCACTGTGCGGAGGACCTGCCTGTCTTCCTCTGAACACTCCCTCTCTAGGATTCCCAGGTTTGAACTGGTCATCGAGGGGTATATCCAGCCATCTGAGAAGGTGCAGCTCTGTTAAGAGCTGGACCTCTGTCCCCATGCCGGTGGGGCATTCCCTGATCTGCTCCAGCCCAGCAAGAGTTGAATTGCCAGAACAAAACGGAAGTTTGAGGTAAAAAGCCCAGTCTTCTGGGAAATTGCACCATCTCTGAAGAGGGTCACGTGAAAACCAGACAAACCCCCAACACAGGACAAGGTACACTTGGGCCTTCATTTCAGCCCTCCACAGGCTCCTAAAAACAGAAAAGGTACAACAGCCTTCATGCTGGACTTCCATGAAGGGCAGGAAGTCCTTCCAAGGCAGCCAAGGCTGCTCCATTGTCTCTGAGGAAAAACAGGTCCACTCCCTCACAAGGCCACTGACCCACAGATGAAGGGTCACAAGTGTCAGTTAGAGGCGGGCAGGCTCCACCCCAGACAGAGGCAGCAGCACCCAAATCCACCTCCAGGTTCCAGCATTTTTTCTCCACAGCTTGACAGGTGGGCACCAGCACGAGGCAACTGGCCCTTCCACGGCCCTTCCTGTGCCTTCTTTCTCCTGTGAGGATGCCCGTCACGCGTCCACACTGGAGTCGAGTGTAAATAGAAGGCTCCGACTCCAGGTCAGGCTGCTGTCAAGGTTCCCCCACCCCTGAAGTGTTCACCGTCTCTTTGTGTGCTTGTCAGAGCCGGCTGCCTCCAATCTCTTGTGGACAGATTCCCTCCTCAGTGAACACTATCAGTGACCCGAGAAAGCCCTGGAACCAGCCTGTCTCTTTCCAAGAAGAGACAGTTTCAGCTGAGCGTTTTACCTTACCCTTTCACAAATCTGTTCTTCAGCGCGAGGGCCTACTTACTCACGCGGTGGGCCGCGGGGCCAGATAGGCAGAAGGATGCTGTCAGGGGAACGATGCCAGGATCACTCTGGGGAAACGATGCCAGGATCACCCCAGGGAAACGATGCCAGGATCACCCCGGGGAAACGATGCCAGGATCACCCCGGGGAAACGATGCCAGGATCACCCCAGGGGCACGTCTCTTGGAACATTCCTGCCTGGCCTCCATACTGGTCCAGAGTGAATAAGACCCCCGGAAGGCTGAGTCTTACGTAGAACTGGATTTGGGGAGTCTCCTTCACGGCAAGTGGAGGCTTCCAGCCAGCAGGTGAGGAGGAGGGAGGCAGGTCATTTGTGGAGAAATGCCGTGGGAGTCGGGGTGGAGGCCTCTGAGGCAGGCTGTGTGGAGCCAAGGAGAGAGCCTGGGGGAATCTCAGTTATCTAGAGCGGGGTAGCAAGAAGGAGGCTGGGAAGGATAAGGAGGATTAGGAAGGACACTTGGAGGAGACAGTGCCTCAACAAACCAGGGAAGAAGCGACAGTGTTGTGTTCCTAAGAGATGAGTGGTAGACTGAGCAAAGGAGATGGTTGGTGATTAGAGTGACTTCCAAGCAAGGCGGCTACACATGCCGTGTGAGCTGCACACCCCCGGGGGAACCTCCCTCACCCTCCTCTGTGGGAACGGTGGCCCTGGAGTTGCATCACATGCCACCTGTGTGACTACTGGGAACAGGAATCCTATCCAGGAGAATCTTGTCAGCAGAGGGGTGAAAGCTGGTGCCCCTCCAAAAACTGCTGAGGTGGTGGTGATGGTGAGGGGGTGGGAGGCGGCTGGAGCTGATGATGGTGGCCTCTGAAAGCAGTCTGGACAGGAGAGGAACAAACAGGAATGACGGCTGGGGGGACTTCCCGGCTAGTCCAGTGGTAAAGATGTCACCTTCCAAAGCAGGGGGTGCCTTTTCGATGCCTGGTCAGAGACCTAAGATCCTACATGACTTGCGGCAAAAAAAAAAAAAAAAAAAAAAACATAAAGCAATGTTCTAACAAATTCAATAAGGACTTTAACAATAGTGCATGAAAGAAACAAAAATCTTAAAAAAAAAAGGCGACTGGAAAGCATGTCAGCTTGAGGGGAGTCAACATATTTTCTACTTGAATTATCTGGGGCTTGGAAATTTGATCATATTTTAGGCAAAGGGGAAAAGCCACTAAAGTGAGAGAGAAAACAAATGAGAGCGTGTGGAGAGAGGGCGAGGACAGATCTATTGGGAAACAAATGCTTATTGCCAGCCTTCTGAGTGGCTTTTCACTGTTGACTGAGATGTCGCTGTTTTCCCATGTCCTCTCAAGGAGCTAGGGCTTCCCTGGTGGCTCAGAGGTTAAAGCATCTGCCTGCCATGCAGGAGGCCTGGGTTCGATCCCTGAGTTGGGAAGATCCCCTGGAGAAGGAAATGGCAACCCACTCCAGTATTCTTGCGTGGAGAATCCCATGGATGGAGGAGCCTGGTGGGCTACAGTCCACGGGGTCTCAAAGAGTCAGACACGACTGAGTGACTTCACTTTCACTTTCACTTTCTCAAGGAGCTAACACGCTTGGCATCAGTGATTCAGCAGAGGGCACTGGATGGGTGATGGGAGGGGTGCAGTTAGGTTTGGGGTTCTCTGAGCTGAGCCCTGAATGGTGAGAAGAAGCCCACCCAGTGAAGACCAGGGAGATGAGTGTATCTGGTGGAGAGAACCACCAGAACAGAGGATCCCAAAGGGCAATGAGCCCTTAAGATGTTTGGGAGGTGGGGAAGGCCAGCGTGGCTGAGCACAGAGATGGGAAGGGATGAGGGGTGAAGCTGGAGTTGCAGGTGGGGCAGGTCACAGAGGGCATCTGGGGCTCTGGAAAGAAGTTTCCATGAGAAAATATGAGTGACACGTAGGTATCATTCACCTCTGCTCCAGCCTGAGATATTGTTGAGTGTCTTATTGATCTCTTTAGCCTTGTCTAGAGTTTAGAAGAAAAAACAACTGTGGCTTGAATGAAAATCTCCTTCAAGCTTAGCCACCAGAAACATGCCTTACCTGAGTCAAGAGGAGTTTAAATTCATGGCTTCTTAGGAAAGTCTCTGAGTCAGGTGTAAGTGCTAGGCATGCCTCGGGCTCTTACAAATACTGTTTGGGGGAACATTAATCCATTCAGTACTCCTGAGTCACCTCACCTACAGACATCTGCTGCAAAAAACTTTCTATATAGATGTAGTTCATTTTGATGCCCTCCTGCCTTTCTCTCTGGAGCCTTGCATTTCCTTATCATGTTCTTTTCTCCCCCCACTGCTCTTGTGCAACGTCTTGCTACTCAAGCTTCTTCCTGGCTCATC
This sequence comes from Neotragus pygmaeus, assembly GCA_006410875.1. Taxonomy (NCBI): domain Eukaryota; kingdom Metazoa; phylum Chordata; class Mammalia; order Artiodactyla; family Bovidae; genus Neotragus; species Neotragus pygmaeus. The sequence goes on along the minus strand of SJYV01010795.1, from coordinate 1,030,274 downwards.
TCAAAAATTAAACCCTTTATTTTCCAGTCTTTCCTTCATCTCTACAAAATTACCTAACTTGTTTCATGCAGATATTAGCAAGGAGGCAATTTAATTGAAAAAAAAATCATACTTAGGTGTTAGTGACTGATATTATACTCATGGGAGTATTTGATTTTGTTCAAAAAAAGGATATATACCTAAATCAGAGCATTTGTCAATGAGCATTCAGGATGTGTGGTTGCCAAGGGCTGAATTTTAGAAAGACAAGAGGAGGACTGAGGAATGGGGAGCTTTCCTGATCCCCTAGCACCTGTTATGTAGATACCTGCTAATGCCGAAGTCTGGCTTGGTTTCTAGATCTAAAGGAACAGGAAAGACAATTCCCAACTCTAACAAGTAAAGATGAAAATAGCTTTGTGGTATGAGGATATGGAGCCCAGTTTGATTCTCTTGGTCCAGGTGTGTTTACCATTATGTCAATACTCTTCCAAAACTGGCTTCTCTAATGGGAGTACACATAAAAGGATAAACAGATGTGGATACCTTCTATGGATATGTTTTCTCATTTACTCTTCACCACAACCCCATCAAGCAGAAGCCATTATTGCCCCCCATTTTCCAGGTAAAACTGAGAGTTAGCATGTTTAATGACTTTCCCAGGGTCACACAGATAGAACCTTAAAGAGCTGGGATTGAAACCCAGGTATATCTGAATCTGAAGCTCAAATCCCCCCTACTGTGCCTCGGGGTTAAAACTTAATCCTATGGAAGTAGAAATGGTCCTTACTGGAGCATTCTGAAAACTAAACTCAGCTTCTCCACTTAGAGGGTCTGTGGTTTATTTCCTCTTTCTGGGCCTCAGTTTCCTCATCTTGAAAGCAGAGAGAGAGAGAGACTCAGTTGTTTGACAGCCCCTCCTTGCTCTGAGTGATACTTTTTAGGTTGACCTGTCTTTATACTTAGAAATGTCTCTTAATAGTAGGCTTCCCTGGTAGCTCAGATGGTAAAGAATTTGCCTGCAATGCAGGAGACCTCTGTTCAATCCCTGGGTTAGAAAAATCCCTAAGAGAAGGAAATGGCAACCCACTCCAGTATTCTTACCTGAAGAATTCCATGGACAGAGGAGCTGGGTAGGCTATAGTCCTTGGGGTCACAGAGTCGGGCATGACTGAGCGACTATCACTCATCCACTGCTCTGAGCACCACCCTACTGGCTGATCCTTCTTTGGATCCATGGCTCATTCAATCTGCAAATGTCATCAGTGGCCTAGGCTTTCTAGTGCCCAGCTCCTTGGAAAGACAGTGGCTAGAGATGCGCCACCTTGGACCAGCATCAGGCAAGACCAAGGAGGCCTGGAGAGATATGACACTCTGGGGTTTGTTCAGCTAAACCTGGGATTGCCCAGCGGATGAACACATCCTTGTGAAAGGGCCTGAGCCTGTGGCTCAGTGAGCACCAGAGTCTTCTTCTCAACCTTTTCGAAGCCACATCCAAGGTGGTTGAGAGTGTTGGTGTGTTTTTCCCTCTCCCTTTGAAAGCCGGGAGGTCAGCTTGAGTGTAACTCTGACAGATGCAATCTGCTCCTTGTTTGGAAACACCCTTTTCAAATCCAACCTGAGACGAGGGGGATTAAGAGAACCGCTTTGGCTCGTTTTCAGGACTGTCATCTGATGAACATCTCCAAGCTCATTTGAAGGAAATGACAGAAGAGAGTGAGATTTCAAATCAGGGAAATTAGCGTTAGGCCTTGCTCAAACCAGACTCCCCACCTCCAGCCTGAGGCCTGCAGAAAACAAAAGCTCCCGAATAGGAAAGTGACACAGCGCCACCTCCCGGCAGCTGCCTGGCCGTCGAGGCCTCTGGCGGAAGGCTCCTCTCCCTGGCTTCAGGGTTCTGCCCAAAAGCTTGGGCAGGGAAGACCTGCCATTCAGCTCTCAGGAGATGGGATCGGGTTTGTGAGAGCTACATGAGCTCTTAGTTCACGATGTGCGTCTGTGTGTATTCATGCGTTACACACATACACTGCCAAATGTGAACCCTGAGTAGGATTTACTTGTCTTATGGGGGGCACCTCTCTCCTTCACTTATTTTCAGGCAGTTTTTTAAGGCAAGGATCATAGTATTAATAGCTAAGATATGGAGATAGGAGCCAGATAGCCTGGGTTTGAACCTCAGTTTTGTCACTTAAAAGCTATGCAATCTTGGGCAAGTTATTTAACCTTTCTGTGTCTCTCCTTTCCTATAAAATAAGGGTAATAAGAGTATCAAGGGGCTTTCCTGGTGGCTCAAACAATAAAGAATCTGCCTGCAATGTAGGAGATCTGAGTTCGATCCCTGGGGTCAGGAAGTTCCCCTGGAGAAAGGAATAGCAGCCCACTCCAGTATTCTTGCCTAGAGAATTCCATGGACAGAAGAGTCTGGTAGGCTACAGTCCATGGGGTCAAAAAGAGTCAGACATGACTTAGCGTCTAAGCACATATGTGTATCAAATACAGAGGATCACTGCAAGAATTCAAGAATGGGCTTCCTGGTATCAATCGCAGAGGGCCACTGCAAGAATTAAAGAGTAGATGCATGTAAAATACTTAGCACAGTGCTGGGTCCATGATGCGCACTCAAGACATAGCTATTTTTATTATTCAATTAAGCACAGCTCATATGTATTTCTTCCTTCTTTCCTCCCACCCATTAGACCATTTCTAAATACATGATGGTCTCATGTAGATGCTGTTAGTTCGAGCAAGATAATGCTGAATGCACAGTTTTGTTGAAATAATTGACCCTACCCAAACATACACCCTAAACTTTGTATCGACTCCTTGGCAGAATATGAGAAAGAGTCATCCTTAGGGACCTCACCTGTCTTGCTTTCTAAAGCAGCCTGGCAAGGCACCTGGGCTGATGTTTTAGAATCAACTTGGGAAACCAGAAGGGACTGGGGAGGACGCACACTCTGTTTTGGATATTGGACTGAGATTCACCTCATGGGGGAATTGTGAGTCCTAGGTTTTCTCACATTTGTCAGCAGATAGCTCCTAAGATGCTCCAAGTGGATCAGGAGAGGCTCTGTTTCAAGCTTTCCTGCTCCAATTAAACCAGAAGGGTCTCCAAGAAGCTCTGTGTTGGGGTCAGCCTTGTGCTGCTCATGAATCCTGACAGAAAGTACTTCCAACCTAGAGAAAAGATGGTGAGGCGACAGGCTGCCAAAGTCAGAGGCAGGCCTTTCTGAAAGTCAACCATAAATCAAAGCCTCCAA
>SJYV01010795.1:902106-1025902 GCA_006410875.1 Neotragus pygmaeus | reverse complement strand
CCCCCAGGCTTTGCACTTGGCTTCCTTGCACAGGCAAGGTTCTGCCATGACTCATCGGCTTTAGAATGTTTTGTTAGCCAATCCCTGATTCACTTTAAACCTCTGAGGTCTCAAGACAATGGCCCCAAGGGAACTGGAATACCATGTTTCAGGCCTAAAAATTAATCTGCTTGGGACCGAAAGAGCAAATTCCGAAAGAAGGACCTCCACACTGGTGCACAATCACCTGGCAGTCACGGGGATTTTTCGCAGAAGACCCTGAAGCGTTAATGTTTTAACTCTAAAGGATTAAATACATACTTTGGGACTCCATCTGGCCATGCAGTCAGACACAGTGCTGGTCATATGCTACCATTATTAGCTGTTTGATTTTTAACTAAAATCATTTCATATCTTTGGTGATTTTTTTTTTAACTTGGCTAAATGGGGCTGTGTTCCTTTGGGAAGCTCAAAGAGAGAAGCATNCCATCTGGCCATGCAGTCAGACACAGTGCTGGTCATATGCTACCATTATTAGCTGTTTGATTTTTAACTAAAATCATTTCATATCTTTGGTGATTTTTTTTTTAACTTGGCTAAATGGGGCTGTGTTCCTTTGGGAAGCTCAAAGAGAGAAGCATTTCTTGCCCTTTCACCCTTTCAAAGGCTTCCCCATTCCTTGGTTTGTGGCTGCCTTTCACCTTTGGAGTCAGCAATGGTTAGAGGAGTCTTTTGAATCATGCCATCTCTTTGGTTCTGCCTCTTCTCCCTCCCTCTTCCCATTTAAGTCCTCTTGTGATTATAAGGGGCCACCCCAATAATCCAGGATGTTGTCCCTGGTTTGTCTTTAAAAATCTAGTGATTAGCAGTCTTAAGTTCATTTGCGACTTTAACGTCAGCTTGTCATGTAACATGACATATTCCCAGGTTCTGGGAATTGGGAAGGTGGATATCGTGGGGCAGAGGGTGGGATTTGTTTTATTTTGCTTACCACATGGGATAACCTTGAATCTGCTCAAAGTTCACTCACACATATTGTTGCTTTAATAATTATCAATAACAAATACCATGGATAACTTTGTTATTGTTTAGTCTCTAAGTCGTTTCCAACTCATTTGCAAACCTATGGACTCCAGCCAGGCTCTGCTGTCCATGGGATTTTCCAGGCAAGAATACTGGAGTGGGTTGCCATTTTCTACTCCAAGGAATATTCCCAACCCAGGGATTGAACTGGTGTCTCCTGCATTGGCAGGCAGATTCTTTACCACTGAGCCACTAGCGAAGCCTGTGGATAACTTTACAGCCAGTATTTTTCAGTTCTCAAATGCTGGTGGATGGTATAGGTTTCTTCAGTCTGCATTAAATGTGAAAATGTAAAAACATAATTTTTTCATAAAACTAAATTCACTCTATTTAGGGGATTGTTCTTTTAGGATTAAAATGGTGGCAGAGGATGATAGTTGACTTTAAATTTTTTAAAATGTATTTGGTAGATGTAAAAATTGGTAAGTCAAGACTCCAGAGCTTTTGAAGAAGGCTGGAATTTCTCTGGTCTGTCCCCATCAAAGGATGGGGACTTACTATCCTTTAGGAGTTCTGCCTCAGCCCAAAGCACCTGGTGCTACAAACTTTCCATTTCTATCAGGGGCTCCTGGTCTTCTTTGCTCCTTTGTCCACACTTCCTAGGATTTGTGGAGGTCTGCTCTAGCAAGCCCAAGGCCAAAGGACTAGGTCTGAAACACTCCTCTGACACGGAACAAGTTGCAAACTTTCTGTGGCACCAGATTCCCCATCCATAGAATTAATTCAGTTCAGTCGCGTCCGACTCTGCGACCCCATGAATTGCAGCACGCCAGGCCTCCCTGTTTATTACCATCTCTTGGAGTTCACTCAGTCTCACGTCCATCAAGTCAGTGATGCCATCCAGCCATCTCATCCTCGGTCGTCCCCTTCTCCTCCTGCCCNTAGCCCCCATGGACTGTAGCCCACCAGGCTCCTCTATCCATGCGATGGTCCAGGCAAGAATACTGGAGTGGGTTTCCATTTCCTACCCCAGGAGACCTGCATCTCCTATGTTGGCCGGCAGATTCTTTACCACTGAGCCACCTGGGAAGCCCAGCTAGACCTCAGTCAATTTTATTTTGCAGCCTGGGTCCTCCCTCTTACTGGCTCTGGGTGGCAGCCCAGTAATCTGCTGGCACCTTGGCCATCCTGGGGTTGGTAGGAGGTAGAGAGCACAGCCCCCTTTCTCAGCATCCTCCACCTTCTCTAGGATGAACAGTTGGCTGCAGCAGCCTCACATGGACATGGGACAGAGGCTACTGCCATACTGTGCTTCAGAGACCCTTTCAAGGCTTCCCCATAGGCTAACTGATGGTGAACATCCCCCTGTTGCTGCCCGTATTTTACCTAGTAACCGCCCCTCCCAGAGTGATTGCACCTCACCCCTTACGTAAATGGTCTCCTCAGATCTGGAGCAAGTTCCGATGGAGAGAATGGGGTGAAGGTTCTGCAGGTCTGGAGTACATAGTCACAGGGAGAAATGGAGAGCTGGATGCCCCATGCAGGGGTTCAAGTTCTTTGTCCACTGAGGTTTCAATAAGTGTCTTGACACACAAGAATTATCTAAAGGACAAATTGACAAGTGAATGAATAAAAATGAATGAAGAAATGAAAGACCGGACAGCAGAGTGAACTCATTGGCCAGTGAAGCCCTGTCCAGACCTTTGCTTCAGCCTCAGTCTGGGTCCTCAGGGCCTGTCCGGGTCTAAGCAGGCAAGTCACCCCAGCTAGGACTCACCCAACATGGGCAAAGGATAGAGGTTTGAGGGCAAGATGAAACCTCAGCATCCAGAGATATCCCATTTGAGATACCAAAAAGGGAAGCCTGGATGGCATCTCATGGGCATTCTCACCTCTGGAATCCTTCCGGCAAAAATGCCACTCACTTGCCCCCTTTGCCTCCAGGACTGGATTAAAGGGAAGCTCGGTGCTCCCTCCTATTGGTACCCAGTGGGAGGAGAGCGGCTCCAGTGCCGAGTGAAGCAAGGGTGCTAACCCACTCCCTTCCCCCTCTGGGAAGCCACACAGAACTCCAAGTTAATTAAAGCCTCCACTCTGAGAAGAAGGGAATGTTCCATTTGGTAAATTTAGAAACAGCTGGTTAGTTTTACCCATTACTTTTGTGCTAACATCAGTGGAGCTCATTCAACTCTGTCTTTTTATGAAGCTGTCCTTCCAATGCTACCTGATAGCTACTAATTGCTGCAACTACATTTCTGAATTGCAAATTTTCTGCACTGATAAAAACTTTGATTGCCTGTCAGCTACACATAAGGAAAAGATCAGCAGTGCTAAATGAGGGGTTCCACGCTTGGATAATAATGCCTAATGAATTATTCAGGAAAGGATGCTTGAATGAAGCAAACAATTTGAAGGGTTACTAGCAGCCGTAACAGTTCAACAGGCAAAAGAACAAAAGTATCATCCTGAACATTACACTAATGATTAAAAAATGCGTATTAATTCTAGATTTGGAGAAAAAAGAAATGCCAATCTGATTTTAAAGGTTAATCATTATTTTCTCAGTAGTGCTCTGATCTCTGGTGGGAGGGGGAGGTGAGAAAGGGGAGATCCCTTTACCAATATTTTGGGATGTATAATATTATGACATAATAGAGTCATATAATTTCACACACATCATTTAAAAATTGTAAATTTCAAATTTCATTGGAAAAGATAACACAAAAAACTAATAGCGCGGCAGTGGAATGCTCGCTCAACAGAACTTTCTCAGCACTCACAGCACTCACAGTGCCAAGGAGCCCCCCTCCGTGAAGCGAGGGGCCCTGCAGAAATAGCAAAATGAAATAAGATATATGTGATTAAACATATGCAAATACATATCATAATTAGTGACTCTTTCTGGCGGAATTTGAATGTGTTTTACATATCTTGCAAGGGCACTAGCAATGCAAATGGAAAATTCTTTCAAAGGCTTCTGCCTTTTGGGTCTGAAACCCAAGAAAACAAACCAATAAATCAGGTTTCAGCTTTTGTCCAATACTGACACATTTGCTGCTTTCATAAAAAATATATTTCTACCACCCCAAGTGCTAATTTGTTTTGACAGATGCTGTGGAGTTGCCAAATATGAGAGGGGGGTGGGGGGGGAAACCTGGAAACTGTAATGCAAAATAGTATAATTAAAGATGTTTTTAAAAGGACTAGAACTACTGTGATAGTATGATGTATTTGAATATTTAAAAATAGCTCTTCGGGGCTGCACTTAAAAATCTCAAGGCACTCAAGATCACTCAGAGAACATCTGAAAAAAGCCACATTGCAGCCCTGGTGGAATTTTAAGTGTAGTTTTAAATTATGGAATATGCACCCAACCACTTAGCCTCTATGAGATTTTTTTTTTTTCTAGCTCAGAAGCCTGTGGTATTAGTCACCAATTAGTAATTTTATTATAAAGATGTTCAATGTCAGGATAGCATTCTTCACATTTCTAGCCCTAATGCTGCACGGTGGCTTGGAAGTCTGACTTCAGGAGAACTGACCATCTGCCAAGGCCCGCGCACTCACAGATGACTAATGTTTCCCCCTGAGGACTGAAGCTCCCGGTGTTTCTGTTGCTGTCTTTTTGATGTCACAAAGCGAGGTTGATAAACACATTCAAGTCACAATTAAAAAACATTTTCACTGACCAGTTGCCACTGATGATATCATCAGACAGCTTACTTGCTGCTGTAACAATGCGTTTAATGGTGTTGATGTGCAGGCGAGAAGGTGCTTCCCTTTATCTCGTCCTTACCTCGCTCGGTGATTCTTTAATGACATTTCCAGGCACTAGGAGTCCTCCAAGGAAATGCCGTTTGGCATAAATCAGACAGAAGGCTGTGATTTCCAGGCTAAGGCCACAGGCTGGAAGACCCATTGAAGCTGAAACCAACTGAACAAGGTACCACATTGGGGGTGTCCAGGAAAGCCAATCAATGAGCTATCAATCAATATTTTTCACCCATGTGTTGTCAACAAGTCCAACCTGGAAAGAAAAGAAGAATGCCTTACTCTTTCTGGTCGTGACAAAATCAGATTATCCAGCTGAAACTCCTATAAGCTTTATACAAAGGTAATGGACACTTAGTTTACAATGAGAGTAATCTAACTGGACTTTAGATCTTTGTTCCGAATGATGGGGGATGAGGGCGGGTGGATGGGGCCACCACCAATATTTATTAATCTCCATGTTGAACACTATTCAAGTATTATATCACTGTATATACATAATTCAAGTATTTTATCTATACAACAGCCTTCAAAGTAATACATAGCAACATTTCCTATATTTTTAAGTGAAAATATTGATGCTTTGAGACGGTAAGTTACCTACCCAAGACCACGCAATGGTAGTACTAGGATTTGAACTGAAGTCTGTCTGAAGTCTAGACGCTTAGTCACTCAGCAAGTCACATTTAGGTTCATAGAGGAGGCTTTCAGAGCCAGGAGAGGACTCAGAGATCATCCAGTCCCTCATTTGGCAGCTCTCTTCCAAAACTAAACTGAGATGTAGAGAGAGGAGCTGAGTCCCCTTGTTAGCTGGCAGCAGGGTTGGGACCCATTCTGTCCTTCCACTGCATCACACCATCCTGCTTGAAGTGGAGCAGACGGGCTATGGACCCTGCTTGGTCTTGCCCACATGCAGTCTCAGGACTTCTTAGGCTTTGTCCAGCCCTGCCTGGGAGTTTGCACTTCTTTCCTGGGGTGCAGCATCCCCAGGACTCTCAGAGCCTTGGAACACAGCATGTTTGATATCAGACTCCCACTCTTCCTGGCCACAGTGTTCTAGAACAACACCCATCTGCAGTGAACTGGAAGTGTCCTGTGGAGAACACTTGACCATGACTCATGGTTGCCATACCTCACTGATGAGTCTCTGAGGGTGGAGGTTCCATGGTCTTTTCTTTCAAAGCTAAGTGAGAGTAAATGTGTTAATTAGCAAGAGGAGGATTTGGGGTGTGATACGATCCCCTGGAGAAAGCTTAGTCTCCAGTGAAGAGGTCGGCAGTCATAGAGCATAAGCAGGTGCTGGTTGGAGTCTGGAGTCCTGGTCCCACCACCAAGGGACTGACCATACGGAAGCCACCCAGCTTCTCTGAGCTCCAGTTTTCCCCTCTGTAAAATGAAGATCTGATTCACCAATCCCTCCTCGGTCTTCTACACTTTGTCTAAGATAATTCAGGTCTGGAAGCTTGGGAAGGACAAGATCTTTCGGGGCCCTCCCAGCAAAAGATTCTGTTTTCATTTGTGATATTTGGAGTGTAGTCTTCCTCTTAATTGGAAATTCCACATGGAAAAGCAAAAAGTGATTTTTCTCCAGAGCCTAGGAAATACCTTCAGCATTAAGAGCTTTCAGACCGTTCTTTAGTTATTTTTTGTATCCATTGGGATGACTGAGCCTAGGGCTGCTGGTTTTAGAGCTCCGAGCTGTAAAATGAGGATCTCAGAAGCAATTTTGAACAGTGCTATGAGATTTCTGAGGAAAACTAAGCCAAGCAAATACCAGCTCTCTTTAAAAATCAATTTAAAACATGCTTTATTCTAGGCAGATTTTGTTCTTAACATGCAGTTGGAGGTAGTGGTGGCAGTATGGTGGGAGGGGAGTGGGGTGAGCCGGGGAAATGGGCAAAAAGAGGCCAAAATAATGAGAAGAGGGATTTCCCTGGTGGTCCAATAATTAAGACTTCACCTTCCAATACAGAGGGTGTAGGTTCAATCCCTGGTTGGGGAGCTAAGATCTCACATGCCTCTAGGCCAAAAAGAGCAAAGTATAAGACAGTAAGATATTGTAAAAAATTTAACAAAGATTTTAAAAATTACAAATAAAGACATCAAAAAAAATCTTTTTAAAGAAAGTTTAAATAAAAAAGAATCAAGGGAGAAACAAGAGGCTGAAGGAAACTAAGCCTAAAGCAAGAGGGGTCCTTACTTTCTCCTTATTTGTCCTCTTAATCAATATATGATTACACCAAACTGCCATTGGTAGTGGATGATATATGTTATATCTCCATTACACGTCCAACATATGCTAAATACTTTACATGCATAAATGATTTAATCCTCACAGCAATCTACTGAGTTAGGAAATAATATTAACCTTCTTTCTATAACTGAAGGAACAGAATTTCAAAGGTGGTGATAAACATGATCTGTACCTAAGCATGTGGAGTTCTCAGGCTCACACTCTTAACTGCCACAGTAGTAACTGAAACCAAAGAAAAATCCAATGAAAAAATTTCTTCAGTGTAAAATTTTCAAATTTTTATTTTCAGAGGAGCAGAGGTAGAATATTTTTTTCAAAGAACTACTGATGTTAGGGAAATAATCAAAAATGAAAATCTCCCCTCTATAAAAAAAAAATCATAGAATTCATGGCAGAGGAAGAATTTTCACCAGGCAATCTGCTTCTGGAATCATATTTATAACCACTAGGCTTTTCTGCCTTCAGTACAGTGATACCCACATGGCTTGATTAGTTTTTCTGATGTAGTATCCTCTCGATCCCACCTCCCCTCAGCAAGTAGTCTCTCAACTATATTCAAGGCTTCAGCACAACCAGGCTTGGAGAAGTGTTGGGTATTTTTCCCTTTTAATGACATACAGAATTTGTGTCATAAAGAGCTGGGTCTTCAGCCAGGTCAGTTTATACTTGGGTAAATTGGACCCACCAATGCACCTGAGTGGCTAGATTTCTATAGTTCTTTGCTCCGTGGAATGGTATGTTTCATCTCTCTCTGGGAAAGAAAAGAACCTGAGAAGAATGACATTTTCAAAGCTCATGAATCCAGGAGCACAGTTTGGCTCCGTAGCCCTAACCGCCCAATACCACCTTGCTCTCTCTGGTCTCCAGACATGCGTCCTGTGAGGCCAGGAGGCGTCCGCCGGCTGGGCAGCTGTCTGTTGAAATGCTAAATTGACTGCGGCCCGGCCAGTCCATTTCAGTGTGTAGAGGGATTTGAACCTAAGCGGGGAGACTGAATTAACCCCATGCCCTCTGGGCCCCTCAGCCCTCTAGCAAACCATGAATCAAATGGAATTCCCCTCATGCTAAGAGGCTGTGGGGCTGTCATTCCATTATGCTTCGCTCAGGATAAGAGGTCTCTGGAGACAATCTAATGAGTCAGGGCTCCCGGGACAGGAGGAGCCCCGTTCCACTGAGTGTCCTCAGCCACGTGGCCACCAAGGAAGCGGCACAAGCGCTGGCAGGTTTCTGGGCAAATAACGAGATTGTGTATTTGTTTGTGTAATGAAGGATTATGTCTAAGCTCACTGGTGAATAGCAGGAACAGTGTCAACACCCAGGCAGTCGCTTTCCTAAGAAGCTGAGTCCTTCAGCTGTCTTGTGCACAGGGAGAATTTTCCGAGCGGAAATGTTGCCTGATTACTGCAGGCCACAGGAAAAGAAACGGGGGAGGAGCTCAGAAACAGGGATAGCCATGACGAGAGAGCTATGGAGACCTTATTTAACCCCTTCTGGCTGTGGCTTCGTAGGATGAAGGGGAAAAATGAAAACACAGAAACTGCTTCCTTGCAAGGAAAGAACTTGCAGACAAAGGGTTATCCTTCAAACTTCATTGCTGGTCTGGAGAGAAACTCCGTTACGCTTACTCTTTCTTCAAGGTGCCAGTCCCTGAGCAGGGAAGGCTAGATAGAAGCTAGCAAGTTCCAGTTTCTAAAGGAGAGTAAAGACCAGAGTGGGGATGCCCTGGGCATTTTCCCTTCTCCCATTCTGCCACCGCCTCTCAGTGGCGGTGGTGGTTTAATCACCAAGTCATGTCCAACTTATTGCGACCCCATGGACTGTAACCCGCCAGGCTCCTCTGTCCGTGGGATCTCCCAGCAAGAAAACCCACTGGAGTGGGTTTCAGTGTCTTTCTCCAGGGGATTTTCCAAGGTTTCTTAACCAACTGAGCCTCCAGGGAAGCCCACCCTCTCCGTGATGATATTCAATTTATTCAACAAATGTTGAGTGCCTACTTTGTGTCAGTTCTTTGCTAAACACTAAGGATAAAATGATTAACACAAAAAAAGATGAAAATCTAGAAAGTGGTAGAACTGAGAGTTCTTGGAAAACTTACACATCTTTGTGAAGCCTCAAATCTCCTCATTTGTACAAGGCAGATAATAGTATATATTTAAATAAAAGTAAAACAACTGTTTCTGGAATCACTCCTTACATTTTGGTGTTGTTGAAGATGCCCAACATTAAAACGTGAATTATTTTTAGGATGTCAATTAATTCCTAATGGATCGGGGGTCCAGAAATCTGAATGGCAGCTGTTACAAGAGTTTTCAGGTTAAGATTCATTTTAGGATTTAAGTTAGGATTTAGTTTAAGTTTTAGGATTTAGGATTTTAGCTACGAGGGATTTTGGCTTCAAAACTGCAAACACCAGCTTCCCTAGATTTCATTCCTGAATCCTGCAAATTTCCGTTGGTGTCTTCTGGTGCTGGCAACATTTGTTTTCAAAACAAAATGCCTAGATTTCAGATTTTAAGTGCTGTTATTATGAATTGAAAACATGCAGTCCTTTTCAAGCAATTGCTACTGCAGAGGTAGAACTGATCATTGATTACCTTAGGCTGAACAAAGACCCCCATAAACTTAATCCCTTGCAAAAGAGGCAGTAAGAGACCTTCATGCACAAAAAGTCTGTTTTCAAACCTGCTGGATTTAGAGCTAGGGAAACAGGAACGTTCAAGTCCTGCCATATCAGTTGCCTCTCCTCTTATCAGCTAAGGGAGCTCTTCTTAAGAAGAAAACAGTTAAATGGAAATGAAAATGGTAAAATCCCAATGTAGTGCTTAAAATGAGGTTTAAAAAAATCAAGTCACATAAAATATGAGGACGCATTGTTGTGAGTTAAGGAAATGACTGGGATGAGTTTGCTACATCAGTGGAGTAAACTCAATAGTGCTGTATCCAAATTTGCCTTATTCACTCTTCATGCCATCACAATATTTAGTAGTAGGTAAGAAGGCAATGGCAACCCACTCCAGTACTCTTGCCTGGAAAATCCCGTGGATGGAGGAACCTGGTAGGCTGCAGTCCACAGGGTCGCACAGAGTCAGACATGATTGAAGAGACTTAGCAGCAGCAGGAGCAGCAGCAAGCCTTCATATAAGCATTCTCTGATATAAGCTATGTTGAAACAAGTGTCTTATGCCTTAAGACCCCAGTAGGGTCTTTCCCCTCAAATTCAGATTTTGAAAGAGTGCATTCAAGAGCTTAACCTGTGTCTTGGTGTAGAGAAAGCACTTGGCAAATTAGCCATTAACCTTATTACCATCACCCATAAACGCTGGATAGAGCCACGTGTCCTCAGTAGACTTGCAAAGTCTAAACTGAAATGGCTTTAATGTACAAGTCTACAAGTTCATTTTGTGGATTATAATTTGGAGCAGAGTTTTGAGAGACCAGGTCCAAGTTTTTGTCTCTCTCAAATGCCTGCGTGCCTTCAGTTGGACTCTCTGCCTTTAGCTTGTTCTCCTAATTAAGCCCTTGCACTGTGGGCCTGAGGATGATACTGTGGGAATTGAAGGGTCTCCTCACTGATGCAGCTGCTTTGGAGAACCAGGACTGCATCCTCCTTCCTATCTTGAAATTTCACCACCACAGCCCTGGGGGGCCAATGGGCAAACAAGGCAGGCCGGTGATATCTACCCAGGGTGTCTCGCTCTCCTGCCACACCCCTTTTTGACCCCATACCTGGGCAATACAAATTCATTTCAAGACTTTATACCCAAATTTCCACAAGCATGATTTGCCATCCTTATGTTGATCACAGAAAATGACAGCTTTAGGTTGAACCATATGGAATTGCCATTTCTACAGGTCTACAGTGGTAGAATGTCGACAATTTAATCTAATGGTGATAATTTACATATGGGGAGTACAGTTTGTGAAGTACATTTACTCCCATTATCTCTTTACTCTTCAGAATAGAAATGTGAGGTAGGGGTTACTGGCTTTGTTTTACAGATGAGAAAATTGAGGCTCACAAAACTCACCCTGAATTTGCATTTGTTTCTTTTGAGGGGTTTTTATAAAGCTAGAGGCAGATAGAGCCCAACATTCTTAAGGACTGTGGCAGTCGCTTAAAAGCTATGGGGTTTCAGACAGAGGAGGCGGTCTGTCATTTTGGTACTGGAAATATTATCCCATTTTAGGGCTGTCACCTGAGTAACCCAGACAATTAGTTGGCCCATCCACATGGCAAGAACTTGCACTCATGTGTCTGAGTGTTGACCTGGCACAATCTCCACCGCTGGGGGCTGCCTCTCCCCATTTCCTGACTTTTGGCCACTTTGGCGGGTCTGCATTCTCCCGCCAGATGGCTCCACGGCCAAGATGTCAACACAAGCAAAATAGTGTGAGCCATCCTAGTTGGGTACAACTGGGCATACAAAAGAATAGAAACAAGGGTAGCAAAACAGTATTTCTCTGTTCCTCTCCCAACTATAACATTAGGTGACTCTAACCCCCTTTCAGGGTTTCCCAGGTGGCGCTAGTGACTGCCTGCCAGTGCAGGAGATATAAGAGATCCCTGGGTCAGGAAGATCCCCTGGAGGAGGGCATGGCAGCCCACTCCAGCATTCTTGCCTAGAGAATCCCATGAACAGAGGAACCTGGAGGGCTACAGTCCATAGGGTAGGCAAGAGTTGGACATGACTGAAGCGACTTAGCACACACAGCCCCTTCTCGAGCTCTCCCTTCCCCATGCAGCCCAGAGTCCCAAGGGCTGCTGCATGCTTTCTCCCACATGCCTTCAGGCATCATCCACAATCTCCTCCAAAGCTCAGACATCCCCACAGGCCTTCCAGAAATGCTGGTGATCCTTGTGATATTGAGCTTCTTTTCTGCCTCGATTCTGGGAGGAGGGTAGAAATAGGAATATGAGTGTCACAACTTTACCCACTGTTTTCAGCCAAGCTTGGTTCTTTTTTTCCATATGTGACCTAGATATGCTTAGACATAGGGACTGGACCCCTTGTCTATGGCCCGGGATGGTCTAAAGTTCTTGGCACCATGTCTGCTCCTTCCAAGGGCTTCTGTGCCATGGTCCAGCTCCTGCATTCTCACATGCTGTTTCTGTTAATACTTCACCCATGCATCCCACAGCCCACCCTGCTCCTACACAGGCCTACACCTCAGTCCCTTCATCAGGGGAAATCCGGAAGAAGTCCCAAGTCACATATAGAAGTTGTAAGGGAGAGAGGAGGATGCCATTGTGGAACACACAGCCTTCCTGCACCCTCTCTTCCCCTCTCTGTTTCTCACCTCCACTTTACTGGGGTGATGGCTGGAGGATCCAAATTCCTCTCTTCTATCACACCCAGTGCTTCCTTTCCCTTGAAACCTCCATGCCAGTCAACACCCCCACCCTGGGACCTCACACCCTACCCCAAGAGGGCTCATCAAGTCATTGTTTCTAACAAATTATGTGGTTTCCCTTAGGGGAATTCTGAGGAACCAAATTTCCCCATCTCACAATTAGGAAAAGGTCTTTTAACGTGAGGCATCTTGATTGCTCCTACAAATACCCCCAGGAGGCTACCTTTGGGGCTGAGAGTGTCATGTCTGAGTCTGCAGCCACCCTGCACACAACTTGGGCCACCTCCTGGAACTTTGTTCTGAAAACAGGTGGACTTGAGTGAGTATTTTGGGAAATCTAGGAAGCTTTTAAAAATTTTTAAGAAAACAAAATGGTCCTACAGCAACTGCATGCTGATGAATATTTACTTTAAAAACAGGCTCTGTGTTATATACAGTGAAGTAAGTCAGAAAGAGAAGAATAAATATCCTATATGAACTCATATATATGGAATCTACAAAAATGGTAATGATGAACCTGTGTGCAGGGAAGGAATGGAAACACAGATGTAGAGCACAGACTTGTGGACACAGCGGAGGATGGTGAAGGTGGGACAAATTGAGCAAGTGGCATCGACATACATACACCACCACGTGTAAATAGATGGGAAGCTGCTGTGTAGCACAGGGAGCCCCGCCCGGCGCTCTGTGATGACCCGGAGGGGTGGGAGGGAGACTCAAGAGGGAGGAAATATGTATGCATAATTATGACTGGTTCATGTTGTTGTACAGCAGAAAGCAACACAACATTGTGAAGCAATTATCCTCCAATTACAAAACAAAACAAAACAAAACAAAAAGCTCTCTCCTGCTCCCCAAGAAAAAAGAAAAAGAAACAGGCCCTTAAAAGTTCTTGTACAGGGTCTCAAGGTCTTCCCCTACCCCACCCCTATCCCCACACTGCACAACACCTCCCCTTTTTTGCACAGTAGACTCAGGGATATCAATAAGGAATCAAGTGCTCTAGTGGATCCTGATAAGAAACCATGGGGGCTGAGTTCTAGTCCTTTGAGGGGCATAAATCAGCTGGTGTGGCTTGCGTGAAATCATAATTTCCCCAGTCTTTGAAGCTATTGATGGGGTTGTGTTTACAGCAACAGTTCAAACTGGTCCTGTCAGCTCAGGCAAGACCTCAGTCCCATTCATGCCACCCCCTCCCCAATCCCCACAGCTAGGTATTCCTGAAAACTCCTAGAGAGTGCTTATGCAGGTGCCACAGAAGTTGTCTGTCTCTGGGAGTATCTCAGGACTCTGCTCCCACTGCTGATAAAGTATCATGGAATCCCCTGAAGGCCACCTGCCACCTACCGTTTTCACAAGCCTGACACACAAAAGCCAGAAGACTTAATGCCAAGGATTCCAAGTGGTGGGTCTTGAAGGGCTTCCATTCCCTTTGGGTCACAGTCTATAAGCAGTTTCAGGGCTTGCAGACTTTTGTAGATATAGCTCTATCTGAGGAGGATGTGCGGATAGAGGTTTCGCCCCTGAGGACCGGGCAGTGGCTCCTGAGTCAGCTTGCGATGTTTGGTTCCTCCTTCGCAAGGCGTGAAGTTTCTCCCAGGAAACTCCTCAGTATGTCACGGAAATGATCGTGGCGCATCGTTGCCTCTCTGCTCGACATGCTCATGCAGGCCTGGACCCCATGATGGACCCATTGAGTGAGCATCCTGCTGCATCAAAAGATGTCTTAATAGAAATGGGCACATCATTCTTCTCTCTGGATATCAGTTTCCTCACACATAAAAGGATCATAGAAATTAATGCATTTTGAACATGAGGACTTCTTTACTTTTAAGTCAGGTTCATTAAGATCTTATTTACACACAATGGAATGCACAGTTTGGGGATATAGAGTTTAAGTTTTGACCAATGTGTTAACCACCACAGCACATGAGCTATACAACATTGCCATCACTCAAAAGTTCGCTCTGCTCTGCAATATACCTGATCCCTCACCCCTAGACCTGGCATCTACTGCTTACTTTTCTCTAAAATGTTGCTTTTCCCAGAAAGTCATACGACTGGAATCCTGTTTTATTAATGAGGTGCAACTGTTCTTCATATACTCTGGATTCAAGTCCTTTATCAATTATGTATTTTATGATGGCTTCTTTTTAGAAAAATACCAAAGCATTTCAAGGATTCCCTTTGATCACAGTGATTAGTAAAGTATCTTTAACTGAGAAGATACACAATAACAAAAAAAAAATCTTTTTTTTTTAAGTTGAAGCATGCAGGACCTAGCTCCTAGATCAGGGATGGAACCTGTGTTCCCTGCATTGGCAGGCAGATTCTTATCCACTGTGCCACCAAAGAAGTCCTACAACTATTTTTTTTTTTTACCTATGCTTTAAATGACTTTGTAGTTTATTAATCACAATGAAATCCAATACATTCTAAAAAGAGTCATACAGGGTATCTACTCAGATAGGAAGCTTCCTTTGGCATGTTGATAAAATGCAATAGTCTCTTTCTCCAAGAAAATTGTCAAGTGTACATACAAAGTTATTTGTACAATTATTTGTACAAAATATATGTACAAAATCATTTACATTCAGTTTCAAAGAGTTCATAGATGTCTAAAACCCACCTTGAACTATAGGGATTGAGCCTCACTGGTTGATTCCATCCACAGACAGGTATCATATCTGTGCAGGTTTGAACAGCCCTAGCAACAGCTCCAAGGCTCTTCAGACGTTCATAATCCTCTACTGGGAACCCTAGCACTGGTGGTCTCCAAGGCCCTTTCTAGGTCAACAAAATCTACAGTTCTCAGTTCACACCACTAGAAGACTCAGCTGCCCCAAGTGACACATTTGCTCGGTGCTGAGCAAAACAAATCCTTGGGAAAAACAGAAACATGTATTATGCTTCAGCTGATATTAAAAAGGATAGAGGTGGAAAGGAACAACCATATTTTGGGTTGGTGGATCCAAGCTTCTCTTTTCAACCCTATCTGTTCATGTTTTGGAGCTGAGATTTCCTTTTCCGGATGAGGTGAGGGGATTGGGTTCTGAATCAGCTAGTCCATGCTTGCCTGCTTTCTGTGAGCCTCACTGCAGACTTTTTTAGTGCTTCCCATGAACACACTTAATTGGCCATGTGTCAGCTCAGTTGCTGAGCTGATCTAAGTCATGATGAATCTTTCCTGCTCTTTGCCCCTGGCCCCAGCTTGCCACATAATTCTGTATCATCAGCACTCACCATGAATTTATATTTGTTCTTTTTTTTCTCGGTCATTTATAAAGCTAGAGGCAGAAAAAGCCCAAGATATTGATTCAGAGAAACTGTGTTTTAACATTTCCCCTTTGCTCTTGAATATTCATGACAAGAGCAGACACATTCATGGGATTTGTGGGTGCAAAAGGGGGTCACAGTCAAGAGATATTTGGAGAGAGGTTTGGTGATTGGATGGGGAAATCGTTGGGAGATAGAGGGGCTCTGATAATTGTTGGTCGCACAACAGTTGTAGGGTAATCCCAACAACTGGGAAGGTGGGAATCAGGTGGAGAAAGAGAATAGTTCATGAGGTCAGTTTTAAAAATGCTGAGTTTTTTGAGAAGTAGGTGGAGATATCCAGGAGGAAGTTGGATTAAACAGGTCTGCAGCTCAAAAGCAAGGTATGACCTGGAGACAGACATTGGGGCTCATCAGCAAGTAGCCATGGGAGTGCAAGACCTGGTCCAGAGTTTTGCAGATGGTGCTAGGGATACAGATGGCATGTCATCTTCATCCTTTCCAGCAGGTTGTGGAAGTGACTGACACATATAACTTTCAGGTCCCCCATGAGCAAGCAGCCTGTTCCCAGTCTGTGATGTGTATGTCTGGGGGGTATGTATTTCTGTATTTCTTTTTATTCCATTCAAGAGCAAATCCATTACGCAAAACATTATCAAGGAATGCAGATTAATAAAATGTTGGAAAGCAGCAAGAGAGGGCTTCCCTGTGCCCATTACAGCAAAACTGTCCAAACATCTCCACTGGACGCATGTGTTGTTCTTCCATCACTTTCTCACGTACCATCACCAGTGACCTCTCTCTCCATTGCCACCCTTCTGCTATGAAATGCTCAAATACTCTTGGATTGCTCTAGACAGTTCAGCTCTGGCTCCTAATTTGCACAGCTCTTTCAGTAAAACAAAATCCCTGCCATTAACCAGGCCTACCTTCTCATAAGAAAGTAACATTAATAGTATTTTTTTAATATTCATTTATTTGGCTGTGCCGAGTCTTAGTTGCTGCATGTGGGATCTTCTATTTTTGTTGCAGGATGTGGTGTCTTTGCAGCACACGGGATCTAGTTCCTTGACCAGGGACTGAACCTGGGACTCCTGCATTGGGAGCTCTGAGTGTAACCACTAGATCACTAGGAAAGCCCCAAATTAATTGTACTGATGTAGTGTGCCCCTTCGGAGAAGGTAATGGCACCTAACTCCAGTGTTCTTGCCTGGAGAATCCCAGGAACGGGGGAGCCTGGTGGGCTGCAGTCTATGGGGTTGCACAGAGTCAGACACGACTGAAGCAATTTAGCAGCAGCAGCAGCAGCATCAGTGTGTCCTTGGGGAACTCTACCCCACCGCTTTACCAATACCAGGCATGGTGTGGGCTACACTCAGTCTTAACACTACTGACATTTGGGGCCAGATCATTCTTTGTTGTGGGGCTGTCCTGTAAGTGGTGGGATGTTTGGCAGCACCCCTCCCTTTCCCCATGGAAGCAAGTAGCACATGCAGCCCCCTGCTTCGGGTGGTTTCTCTACTTTGAGGGATAAAATCCCAACTCAACATGCATCAATTTTGTGACTTTGGGTAAAGTATCCAATCTCTTTATGCCTGGGTTTTCACATATACAAAGTAGGGATAATCTACTTCATAGAGTTCTAATGAAAATTAATTGATTTAATTACTCCTTGGAAGGAAAGTTATGACCAACCTAGACAGCATATTAAAAAGCAGAGACATTACTTTGTCAACAAAGGTCCATCTAGTCAAAGCTATGGTTTTTCCAGTAGTCATGTATGGATGTGAGAGTTGGACTATAAAGAAAGCTAGAAGAATTGATGCTTTTGAACTGTGGTGTTGGAGAAGACTCTTGAGAGTCCCTTGGACTCAGCAAGCAGACTGCAAGGAGATCCAACCAGTCCATCCTAAAGGAAATCAGTCCTGGGTGTTCATTGGAAGGACTGATGTTGAAGCTGAAGCTCCAATATTTTGGCCTCCTGATACGAAGAGCTGACTCATTTGAAAAGACCCTGATGCTGGGAAAGATTGAAAGCAGGAGGAGAAGGGGATGACAGAGGATGAGATGGTTGGATGGCATCACTGACTCAATAGACACGAGTTTGGGTAAACTCTGGGAGTTGGTGGTGGACAGGGAGGCCTGGTATGCTGCAGTTCATGGGGTCACAAAGAGTCGGACACGACTGAGCGACTGAACTGAACTGAACTGAATACTTAGAATGAGTACCCAGTAAATGTTAGTTCTTGCTATTATTCCAATGTATTCAGTCACTCAGCTGTGTCTGACTCTTTGTGGCCCCATGGACTATAACCTGCCAGGTTCCTCTGCCCATGCAATTTTCTAGGCGAGAATTGGAATGGGGTGCCATTTCCTACTCCAGGGAATCTTACTGACCCAGGAATTGAACCCAGGTCTCTTGCATCTCCTGCACTGAGAGGTGGATTATTTCTCACTAGAGCCAAATTATTCCTTCTGACTCTATAGAGTGCTCCCCAATAGGAGTTCTGGTGAATATGATTTTCAGTTTCCTATGTGGCTTAATATTACTTTTAACCAACTCTGAAAGCCTCAGAACAAGTACACTTAGCCCCTGTTTTATAACAAAGGGAGAATTAAATTTTATCCAGGTCAATCAACAAAGGTCAGGGATTTTTCTGGCATCAGGTTGTTGCCTGGGCTCCAGTTCTACCTAAGGGTGAGAACTTGTACTTAAATGAAAATAGTTTGAACAGCCATCCTACATGCAGTGGGAAAGTCTCCATTCTCTGCCTGACCTCTGAGGATGCGTGTGTATGGCTGTTTCTACTGGATACCTTTGCCCCGATTCTTCCACTGAGTTCTTGATCCACTCCCCTGGCATGTTTCACCTCTTCCCTTTATCCATGCATGCCACACAAGAGGTGGATGGTCCTTTCCTTTGATAGTCCCAGTAGGGAGTTGTGTCGGGGAGAGTTTTTACTGGCAATCAGCAGCCATGAATGACCAACCACTTGAAACTGAACACATATGTTCCTGTTCATAACAGTCTTATAGTGGCAACCCCAGGAGCTTCTCCCTGGGTCTCGCGTCCTCCAGGTCTCATCCCCTTTTCACCTGCAGAACCGGCTTTTCCTGCCTCCCCCTCTCACCTCTTTCCCGGTTCCTCTTTATTTCTGGGCTCCTTGTCTCCTCCCTCAGTGTTCTTTCTTGAGGTTGTCGGGAACTGCTCTTTCTTGCAGAGCGGTTAATGCTATTTGTTTCATTCTTGCATCACAGAGAAGAAACTATGAGAAAGATCTTTTCACCAAATGCTCCTCAAGGAACTTGAGTTTTAAAAAGCAGTTATTTTCCTGAAGAATTTCTCAGCTAGCCCTTGAAAATGGTTTTCCTCTATATACTTTCTTACCTTCATATAACACTGTAGAACACCCAGCTCCACAGCCCACCACTACCTTCTTATATTAAGGACTAAGATTCCTATAGGCTCCTTTCTAGTCTTTCACTTTCTTTTAAAAATTGGTCTTATTGAGATAAAATTTACATAAAATAAATGCTTCAGTTTATTAAGCATCAGTTGATGAGTTCTGACTACTGTACACACCCACGGAAACATCACCATGATCAAGATGTAAAAAATTTACATTGCCCTCCCAAAGATCCCTAGTGTCTTTTTCAGTCAATCTAACTCCCCAGCCACCATGACTACTGATTTGCTTCCTGTCACTATGGATTAGTCTGCTTGTTCTAGAATTTTATATAAACTGAATCATCCAATAGGAACTCTTGTGTGTCTCACTTCTCTCAGTTGCACAATATCTTTGAGAGTCATCCACAGTGTGTATATCCTCCCTTATTATTTGTTGAGTCATTTCCATTGTGTGGATATATCAAAATTTATTTAATCATCTGCTTGTCAATGGACATTTTCTGGTCCTTATTTTCCACATGCACATTGTATTTAATTGTGTGAATTTATGCAATCATTTGGAAAGCAAAGAAAAGCAGAAGAAAAAAAAAACAGAGAGGAAAACAATCAAATTTATCCATTGGTGACAAATATCATTAACATTTAAACATATTGATTTTTTATTATTAGTTTTTAAAAAGTTTGTATTTATGTAAAGTAGCATTCCCTATACAAATTACTTACATAGAGTTTTTGTCACATAAGTGTCATATCACAAACATTTTCCTATGCCAATAAATGCTGTTGAAAAAATTATGTAAATGGCATTAATGTGAAAAGATTGTCGAAATATAGTGTTAAGCTGAAGCAAGCTACTGGACAGTGCATTGAGTATGATCACATATCTAAAGGGGAAGTGAAGGGGTGGATGTTTGTAAGTGGGAAATTGATGGCTGAAGTACAGAGTTAACTTGAAGCTGACTGTGCCAGGTCTTAGAATAAAGACTTTAGGTTTATTGGGAGAGAAATGAGGAGTCATTAGAGGGCTGTGAGCAGAAAAGTGACATAACACGATATGACATGTTTTAAAAAGTTCTCTTTGGGTAATGTTGAAAAAAGACCACTGGGCAACATGAAAGAAGGAAGGCCAGGTTGGCAGCTGTTGGAATAATCCAACTGAAAGGCAATGATGGCTTAGACCAAGATGATGGTGGTACAGCTCATGGAAGATTGTACGTGTCTGGATGCATTTTCGTAGTACATCGAATAGATTGGATGTGAGGTGTGAAAAAATGATAAACGTTAAAGAAGACTTGGGCAATTGGATGTATGAAATTGCTGTTTCCTAAACTGGAGAAGACTGTGGGAAGTACATGTTTGGGAGGTTGTGATAGGGGAGCTTGTTTTGGACATAAATTTAAGAAATCTTTTACACATGTAAGTTATGACCAATCTAGATAGTATATTCAAAAGCAGAGACATTACTTTGCTGACTAAGGTCCATCTAGTCAAGGCTATGGTTTTTCCTATGGTCATGTATGGATGTGAGAGTTGGACTGTGAAGAAGGCTGAGTGCCAAAGAATTGATGCTTTTGAACTGTGGTGTTGGAGAAGACTCTTGAGAGTCCCTTGGACTGCAAGGAGATCCAACTAGTCCATTCTGAAGGAGATCAACCCTGGGATTTCTTTGGAAGGAATGATGCTAAAGCTGAAACTCCAGTACTTTGGCCACCTCATGTAAAGAGTTGACTCCTTGGAAAAGACTTTGATGCTGGGAGGGATTGGAGGCAGGAGGAGAAGGGGATGACCAAGGATGAGACGGCTGGATGGCATCACAGACTCGATGGATGTGGGTCTGAGTGAACTCCAGGAGTTGGTGACGGACAGGGAGGCCTGGTGTGCTGCGACTCATGGGGTCGCAAAGATTCGGACACAACTGAGCGACTGAACTGAACTGAAAAAAGCTAACTGAACAGTTGAATATATGAATGGAGCTCTGGGGAGCGATCCAACCTGAAAGTATAAATTTGAAATTCAAAAAATGTAGCATGTAAATAGTATTTAAAGACATGTGATTGGATAAAATTACCAAGGTATGTAAGTTTAAGTAAAGAAGAGAAGAGGTCCAAGGGCTAACCCATGGAGCACTCCAGTGTAATGAGGGCAGAGAGATACAAATGAAATAGCTAAGGATCTGAGAAGGTCCAGCCGGTGAGGTAGGAAGAGAACCAGGAGAGCGAGATGTCCTAAAGACCAAGTGAGGATGGTGTTTCAGGAAGGAAAGCAGGATCAACTATGGTAAAAAGGAATTGTTAACAGCTTTGCTAAGTTGAAGACTGATAGTTGACACTGGATTTAGTCACGTGGTGGTCTTGGTGACTTTCATGGGAGCTGTAAGGGGGCATAGAGGGGCAAAAGTCCGACTGGAAAATGATCAAGAGAAAATGAGGGGGACTTCCTTGGTGGTCCAGTGGTTAAGAATCTGCCTTCCAATGCAGGAGATGCAGGTTTGATCCTTGACCAGGGATTTAAGATCCCACACGCTGCAATGACTGAGCTGGAGAGCTCTAGAGCCTGTGCACCTCAGTGAAAGATCCCACACGCAGCAACGAAGATCTGATGCAGCCAAATAAACAAATACATACTTTTTAAAAGCAGTAGACCATTTCTTTTCAAAAGAGAGAGAGATTAAGAAGGAGAGATGAGAGTTCAGACAAGGACAAAAAACTTGGGTAAAGGTTTGTACAGTGGAAATTATGAGGAAATATTACTGGAATTCAGTTTGCCGGGTCTTAAAAGGGAAAGCAATATAACAACTAGACATACCATCTCTCAAGAGGAAATTTAGAGGTTCTAGAAGCAAATGATAACTAATAAGCACCAGAAAGAATAGGAGTCAAAGACCTAGCATTCAAATCCCAGATTGTCCTAATTCACTATATGACTTTTATCAAGATTTGAGCTCTCTGGACCTCAGTTCTCATGTGTGTATAATGGGAGTACCGAATTAAAAATCCCTGAAATCATCACATAATCTAATATACTATGATATGCCCTAAGTATTTAAAGATCTCTTACACAAAGTAGCGTGAATGGCTTTATTCTCCATTGGCTATTAAAATCTCTCTTTCCAGGACCCTAACTCTATTCTTTTCTTTTAACTTAATTAAACAAATTTTTTTAGCTGGTGAAAAATTGTTTTACAATCTTGTGTTGGTTTCCACCATACAACAATGCAAATCAGTCATAATTATAGATGATTCCTTTCCTCTTGAGTCTCCCTCCCCTCCCCACAACCCACCCATCTAGGTCATCACAGAGCACCAGGCTGGGCTCCCTGTGTTTTTTGGTAACTTCCCCCTAATCTGACTCTGTTCTTGACGCTCCCAAACCAGCAGATGACTTTGCTTTTTTCTCCATCAAGAGGAGAGGTGATGTCAGCAGGACAGTCTTCAAATGCCTTTCCTTCACCTCACAAACTCTCTATCCCTCAGAAAAAAGAGTTCCTCTTCTTCCTATCCCCCTAATTTCATCACCTCTCCTCCCCTCTATAAAGGTTAGAATTGAAACCTGACTTCACAGGGATAAGTGAGCAGACTGGCTTTGAGTCCTCTGCAGGGAGAGGTTATTATCCCCATTCCTCAGACAGAAAAACAGAGGCTCCGAGAGTATGAAATAAGTGCTCAAATTTACACCAATGAGAAGGGGGAGTGTTGAGCTGTGAACAGGTGTGCCTAATGCCCTGGGTCTTCCATCTCACCACCATCTATGGGTTGGTGGGAAAGCATCCATACATGAGAGGACTCATTCTTCATCTCTTCTGCTGTTTTGCCCAACAACATTATCATCTGTGTGCTGCCTAATCGGTTATGTTGACCTGGCTGGGGATGCTCTTTGGCAAGATGCCCATTTGAAAGTCTGTTTACCTGCTTACTATTGTGATTTTGTTAAATTCTTGGCTGATAGAGGACTCTTCAATCATCAACTTGNGTAATAGCTATGCTTTTCAATATGCTATTTAGGAGGCTTCTCAAGTTCTATGTAAAAGTAGAATATAAAAATGCTAGGTTAAAAACTTCAGCTGAGCTTATAATTGTTCACCATTATCCTTCTAAGGATAAAGTAACCTTGACTTTTTAATAAGACAGAGGAATTCCTAATTTTCCCAGAAAAAAAAAAAAAAAAAAAAAAAAAACCCTCACCAATATGGTAACTTTTACATAAAGTCCCCAAAGAAACAACATGTTCAAGGACATATCTGCAGTAAAACTTTGGTAAAGTTTCACTGGTGGGTCAGATGGTGAAGAATCTGCCTTTAGTGCAGAAGATCCGATTCAATCCCTGGGTCAGGAAGATCCCTGGAGAAGGGAATGGCAACCCTCTCCAGTGTTCTTGCTTGGAGAATTCTATGGACAGAGGAGCTTGGCTGGCTACAGTCCATGGGGTCGCAAAGAGTTGGACACAACTGAGCAACCAACACTGTAAAGAAAAGGAAGAATGTGTGCAAATTAGCAATAACCACACAAAAAAAANGGAGAGCTCTAGAGCCTATGCACCTCAGTGAAAGATCCCACACGCAGCAACGAAGATCTGATGCAGCCAAATAAACAAATACATACTTTTTAAAAGCAGTAGACCATTTCTTTTCAAAAGAGAGAGAGATTAAGAAGGAGAGATGAGAGTTCAGACAAGGACAAAAAACTTGGGTAAAGGTTTGTACAGTGGAAATTATGAGGAAATATTACTGGAATTCAGTTTGCCGGGTCTTAAAAGGGAAAGCAATATAACAACTAGACATACCATCTCTCAAGAGGAAATTTAGAGGTTCTAGAAGCAAATGATAACTAATAAGCACCAGAAAGAATAGGAGTCAAAGACCTAGCATTCAAATCCCAGATTGTCCTAATTCACTGTATGACTTTTATCAAGATTTGAGCTCTCTGGACCTCAGTTCTCATGTGTGTATAATGGGAGTACCGAATTAAAAATCCCTGAAATCATCACATAATCTAATATACTATGATATGCCCTAAGTATTTAAAGATCTCTTACACAAAGTAGCGTGAATGGCTTTATTCTCCATTGGCTATTAAAATCTCTCTTTCCAGGACCCTAACTCTATTCTTTTCTTTTAACTTAATTAAACAAATTTTTTTAGCTGGTGAAAAATTGTTTTACAATCTTGTGTTGGTTTCCACCATACAACAATGCAAATCAGTCATAATTATAGATGATTCCTTTCCTCTTGAGTCTCCCTCCCCTCCCCACAACCCACCCATCTAGGTCATCACAGAGCACCAGGCTGGGCTCCCTGTGTTTTTTGGTAACTTCCCCCTAATCTGACTCTGTTCTTGACGCTCCCAAACCAGCAGATGACTTTGCTTTTTTCTCCATCAAGAGGAGAGGTGATGTCAGCAGGACAGTCTTCAAATGCCTTTCCTTCATCTCACAAACTCTCTATCCCTCAGAAAAAAGAGTTCCTCTTCTTCCTATCCCCCTAATTTCATCACCTCTCCTCCCCTCTATAAAGGTTAGAATTGAAACCTGACTTCACAGGGATAAGTGAGCAGACTGGCTTTGAGTCCTCTGCAGGGAGAGGTTATTATCCCCATTCCTCAGACAGAAAAACAGAGGCTCCTAGAGTATGAAATAAGTGCTCAAATTTACACCAATGAGAAAGGGGAGTGTTGAGCTGTGAACAGGTGTGCCTAATGCCCTGGGTCTTCCATCTCACCACCATCTATGGGTTGGTGGGAAAGCATCCATACATGAGAGGACTCATTCTTCATCTCTTCTGCTGTTTTGCCCAACAACATTATCATCTGTGTGCTGCCTAATCAGTTATGTTGACCTGGCTGGGGATGCTCTTTGGCAAGATGCCCATTTGAAAGTCTGTTTACCTGCTTACTATTGTGATTTTGTTAAATTCTTGGCTGATAGAGGACTCTTCAATCATCAACTTGGACCTTTTAAATCCTATTGCCAGCTATGCAAAAAAAAAAAAAAAAAAAACCCTCACCAATATGGTAACTTTTACATAAAGTCCCCAAAGAAACAACATGTTCAAGGACATATCTGCAGTAAAACTTTGGTAAAGTTTCACTGGTGGGTCAGATGGTGAAGAATCTGCCTTTAGTGCAGAAGATCCGATTCAATCCCTGGGTCAGGAAGATCCCTGGAGAAGGGAATGGCAACCCTCTCCAGTGTTCTTGCTTGGAGAATTCTATGGACAGAGGAGCTTGGCTGGCTACAGTCCATGGGGTCGCAAAGAGTTGGACACAACTGAGCAACCAACACTGTAAAGAAAAGGAAGAATGTGTGCAAATTAGCAATAACCACACAAAAAAAAACATCGTGTAAGCCATCACCTAAAATTCAGTGTCTTGAAGCCACAATCATTTATTTTCATGGAACAGGGAGCTGCCTGGCCAAGCCGGCTCCACTGGTCCAGCTCAGTTCTGCTCCATGTCCTCCATCCTTCTCTTGACGAATACTAGTCCAAGCATGTTCTTTCTAGGATGATGGGAAAAAAAAAAAAAAAAAACGAAACATAGATGAATTATCAAGGCCTGAGCTTAGAACTGACATATCATTTCTGCTTCCTTCTATTGATCAAGGAAAGTTATGTATCCAACTTTTTAAAAATAGGGAAGTGTGTCCTAACCCCAGTGGAAGAGCTCTGCAAAATTACAAAGAAAAAGGGGTGGATACAGTGAGGGGTGAAGAATCAAGGCTGGCAATATGATCTACCACAACAGCAAAACACAAAATTCAGCATAGTGTTTACCTCTGGGGTGGGGGTGAGGGCAGGGAAGTTTACATAGGATGTGACGCATGAGGGGCTGCAGTGAAACTGTGAGTAGAGTTCTTAAACTGCATTGTCAGTTTATGGCTGTTACTATCTTGCTCTTTATAGTTTATATATTCTGTGTATGAAATACTGTATAGTAATTTTTTAAGTTATTGGAATCAAATATATAAAAGTTGCAACACTAGGAATCAGCTTCACTTTTAAAATTTGGGCTTCTCTTTACCAATTTCTGATTTTCAAATATTGTTTACTCTCACTTGCCAAGATAAATAATGGTTTGATTATTTGGCATCTGGACATTAATATTATCTAATGCATACTTATAATCTTAGTACACCACTCACACTTTTAAAAACATGCATCTTTTACATTCTAACAGAGTTCATTTTCTGTAGTTCTTTTCAACATAAACTCATCTAAAACCACAAATTGTTGTCCTGGCAGTTATTAGTCTGGATTGATTAGGTTTGATCTCTGGGTTAATTTCACATGTAATCATATTATAGTTAGTCACACCTAGTGGCTCTATTAATTCAGATGTATTTGCACTTCCTTACCTATTAATTACAACCACCTCTGAAGACTGATTGGGTCTCTGCTACCGAAGGAAAGCAATCCCCATATATCAAGGAACAAATTGCTGCCTCCCACACTAGGAGAACTTGGTTGACTTGGAGGCTCTATAGGAATATTATTGATGACATCTTTATTCTCTTCCTTCCTTGCAAATGAATGGTGCACCTGCTAAATGAACCAGAAATACCAAGGCCAGGTCTAAACAGACTGGCAGAACTCACTTGGACCGTGATCTAGGAAAGAACCAGTGGGAGAGGCATCTGTATAACATCATTCGTTTTATTTGTAACATTTTTAAAACATATATTTGGTCCAGTTCACATAACTTATTCATCTCTCTCTTTGGATTTTAAAAATGTTTACTGAGTAACTAAATTTGGTCACAGGTGAGTTAGAAAGTCTGAGGCTGGATCTGCATTTAATCAGCAAAACATACTACCCACAGGCAAAGCTTGATCTGTCCACGGCCCAAGTTCTAGCCAAAGCATTGCTGAGGAAAGCACTACTTAAGGAGGATTGTTTGAAGGACACGTGACTCCATCTGTTCCTCCTGTCTTTAATTTTTGCATTTAGAGACCCTCAGAATATATCTACATGGGCTTTCAAAGCACTGTTTTCACCAAGGAGCAATTCTACCTGTCAAATTGCCAGCTCATGTTGTGAAATGAAAACTACATTGAATTTACTGCGGGATTTCTGTAGAGGACATTACAATTTACATTTCTTAGTAGACGAAGCCCTGAACAAGAAAAGCTCAGCATCTTCTGAGCAACTCAGAATCTCTTCATAGAAAACTAGAATCGTATAATGGATTGTGTTTTCCTTTTCACTGTGGACACTGAGAAGATCAGAATTAGTTTTGAAGCTCAACTGCAATAATTGTTTAAGACGTTATCATCTTCATACCTGCCTTCTAACTCTCTTTTTCATCCTGACCATTTACTCTAGTTTATATCTTTATCTGATTTTAGTTTTTAAGTTTTTGCAAATGGTTTTTAAATTTTGCTAATACTCCACTTTATTGTGTGTCTAATATTGGGGGACACAATGGAATATGAATAAGTAATTAACATTAAGAGTAACCTTGTAGACGTTAACCATGAAAATTGGTGGATGTGAATGGAGAGAGGTACTGCTAGGGAGTTAGGTTGGGTAGTCACCTGCCTACACCTGCTGATTGTATGCAGGGTAGGAAATAACATTGCAGTTTATAAGCACTGTAAGTGAAAACTGCAATGTCTTCATTAAAATTGTATTTTAAATTGGCAGCATAAAAAACTTCAACATTACGCAAAGGCACAATCTTTATCTTCTCAACAGGTAGCAGAGTCACCTGCCTCCAAAGTCTAAGAGTCCTATTTCCTCTATCCTGAGGCTATTGTCCTTTACCTCCCTACTGGCTACTCATTCGAGTATTCTTAAGTAGAGTATCCTATGGACAGAGGACCCTAGTGGGCTATGATCCATAAGGTTGCAAAGAGTCGGACACAACTGAAGCGACTTAGCATGTACGCACAACTCCAGGAGATTCCTGGGAACAGATTGAAGCTACAGCATCAAGATGCTCCCTGTGTTTGCTCTCAGCCCAACTCCACTAAGTCTCTTCTCTGAACTGCACAAAGTTCTTCCTTTCCACAACCACTAGTTGGACATAGATCCGGGAGGGTCTTCTCTGCATGGTTACAGGTGCCCTTGGAAGCTCTGGAAGGAGCAGAGACTAAAGTGCAGTGGAATAGCTTGCCCAGTACACAGTGATTCATTTTATTCAACACAGCTTCCATTTGCTGAGACACAGGGCTGGGAACCTGAGTGATGCACAGCAGAGACGAGGCTAGACTCCAGGAGCAGGTGGGACCGATAATATTGTCTATTAGGACCCAACCTCTAAGTTGTTGTTTGCTTTTTTTTTTTTTTTTAGCATTGGAAATGCTTTGCCAACAATATCTTACAGAGCCACCACAAAGGTTAAGCGTGGTGCCATCCTGGTTGGAGTGGACTAGGCTTTCAGGCCTGCCCTGCCCTATTCCTTTGCTTCGGTCCCCTTCATCTCTAGGGCTTCTTAGAGAAAGCCTGAAAGCCAATAGCACGCATGCATCTAGTGATTAACTGCCTGGGTTGGGATTCTAACTCTGTAACCCACTTATGCTTGATCTTGGGGAAATTACTTAACTTCTTAGATCTTTAGTTTCTTCACGTGTACCACGGGGACAAAAACTGCTTACCTTATTGAAGTTGCTGTGACATTTAAATGAGCTAATGTCTATAAAGAATTCAACACGGTAATAGTGCTACTTAGTCAATTCATGATGCGTATGAATAAGCAATAGCTCTTAGACATATTAAGGACTTACTGCTATTGTCTTTTCACTGAAATGAAAGAATTATTGAATTCAGTAAACCAGGAGACCAGGCTCTGTCAGTCTGAGACCACTCAAGGAGGAGATCATTTTTCCAGCAGCAGAGATGGCATAAAAGCAGCCAAATTATCATCCTGCAAGTCAAATACGAACAAATTTAAGACAGCTTTAAAAAAAATCACCAAAAAATTACATTTGGTGAAATTCAAAATGCAATGAAACCCATTTCTGGATGAAATTGTAGCAGAGTGATCTTGGGCAGGCCATTTGACCCCATGAACCTCTGTGCCCTTTTCTGAAGAGGGGACACAATGAATCCCAGGTCCCAGAACTTGTGGAAGGCTCAGATGAGGCCTTGAACATGCCAAAAGTCCTTCAAGATGTTTGTCAAAAAGCCCCAAGGGGCCCTTGGCATCTAGCAGACGTCAATAAATATTGGTTGGTTCTGAATTCTTTCCGTCTGGGACACTCTCCAATGTCCCGGAACCCCTAGCTCTCCTACCAAGCAGGTCAGAAAAGCAACTTAAAAGATTCATTTTAATGGCTGTTTTTTCACTTTTTCCCGGAAAATCCATTTATAAAGCTGCCAACTTTTTCATTTGGCTCTTTCTGGCCAGGTTGCATCTTACTAAGGGTCACTTCACTCCTCAGCATGAGGAAGATTCNCAGCATCAGGGTCTTTTCCAGTGAGTCAGTTCTTCGTATCAGGTGGCCAAAGTATTGGAGTTTCAGCTTTGGCATCAGTCCTTCCAATCAATATTCAGGACTGATTTCCTTTAGGATGGACTGATTGGATCTCCCTGCTGTCCAAGGGACTCTCAAGAGTCTTCTTAAACACCACAGTTCAAAAGCATCGATTCTTTGGCACTTAGCTTTCTTTATAGTCCAACTCTCACATCCACACATGAATACTGGAAAAACCAAAGCTTCGACTAGACGGACCTTTGTTGACAAAGTAATGTCTCTACTTTTCAATATGCTGTCTAAGTTTGCCATCTGGAGAAGGAAATGGCAATCCACTCCAGCACTCTTCCCTGGAAAATCCCATGGATAGAGAAGCCTGATAGGCTACAGTCCATGGGGTTGCAAAGAGTCAGACACGACTGAGTGACTTCACTCACTCAAGTTTGTCATAGCTTTTCTTCCAAAGAGCAAGCATCTTTTAATTTCATGGTTGCAGTTACCATCTGCAGTGACTTTGGAGCCCAAGAAAATAAAGTCTGTCACTGTTTCCATTGTTTCCCCATCTATTTGCCATGAAGTGATGGGACCAGATGCCATGATCTTAGTGTTCTGAATGTTGAGTTTTAAGTCAACTTTTTCATTCTCCCTTTTCACTTTCATCAAGTGGCTCTTTAGTTCTTCGATATTTGTCATAAGGGTGGTGTGATCTGCATATCTGAGGTTATTGATATTTCTCCCGGAAATCTTGATTCCACCTTGTACTTCATCCAGTCTGGTATTTCTCATGATGTACTCTGCATATAAGTAAATAAGCAGGGTGACAACATACAGCCCTGACATACTCCTTTCCCAATTTGGAACCAGTTCTAACTGTTGCTTCTTGACCTGCATACAGATTTCTCAGAAGGCAGATAACTCTGGTCTGATATTCCGATCTCTTGCAGAATTTTCCACAGTTTGTTGTGATCCACACAGTCAAAGGCTTTGGCATAGTCAATGGAACAGAAGTAGATGTTTTTCTGGAACTGTCTTGCTTTTTTGATGATCCGATGGATGTTGGCAATTTGATCTCTGGTTCCTCTGCCTTTTCTAAATCCAGCTTGAACATCTGGAAGTTCACGNTTTTTTTTTTTTTAAGTCTCACTATCCTGGAAAATCAGGGAAATTGATTTTGAAGAACTTGTAATTATAATCGAATCTCTTTCCAACACTATTCATTATCACTTTTTTTTTTCAATTTGAATATTTCTTAAAGAGAAGAAAAAAAAGTTAGAGATCTGATGAAGTCTGTCAAGGGAGGGGACCAGGAGCAAGTACACCATTCTGTGCAGATAGGAGGGCCTGCCACTCTTGGCAAAAGGAATTTTCCGTCAATTACAAACAGTCCCACACAGTTTCCCTTAGACTGTCACAATGATTTTCAACATAATGAAGAGCTGGGTCCAATGCCACTGTCTGATTGTCCAATCACTATCTGATTGCCAGTTAGACTTCAAATTCCATCCTTCAAATTCTACCGCAAGGCAAAGAAGAAATAACGTCCCAGAGAAGTGTGGGAGGAGAGGTGGAGAAAAGGAAGAGGAAGGAAACAGGCATTGCCCACGCTTGAACTTTGTCGCCCCTTGATCAGTCTCCAGAGACGGAAATCAGCATTTTGAAGGGACTGTGTTGGGTGGCCTGCTCCCTGATAGAGCAGCTGAGATCCAGGCGGGGTTTCTGTTGTTTTCATTCCACTGGTACCTTGTCTCCCAAGCTTGCCCCTGTGACCAGGGGACTAGGTGTTTGTACCCTTGTGCGTCCTCTCTTACCCTTCCCTGGAACCTGAATTGGATCTGTGACTCACTTCTATCAATAAGATGTGATGGGAGTGGCACTGTGCTAATTTCTGGCTTTAAGAAAGCTTGGCAGCTCCCACTTGTGTGCTCTTACCATGAAAGAAGTCCAGTTACTCTGCTGGAGAGGGTCCACCTGGAGAGGCCCTGGAGCTTTTCTTCTCATGGAAAAAGAACCCACAAGAAGGTCAACAAGGTGCCAGATGTGTGAGTGCGAAAGCCATTCCAGCCCAGCTGAGTCTCCACAGAACTCCAGCTCCACTTGCCATCTGATGGCAACTTCATGAGCAATCCCCAAGCCAGACCAGCAGGAGAACCATCAGGCTGAGTCCAGTTAGCTCATGGAATCATGATAATAATTTCTGATTTTAAGCCATTGTGTCTGGAGTTCTTTGTTACACAGCCTTAGATAACTGAAGAACTACCTGTATTACTTTGGCACTTTCTGCGTGGATGGTGTTGCTATCCTACAAGGCATGGAGTCCGGTTGCATTGGGAACCCAGGCTTCCTGCTCTGCCAGCACAAAGGAAGAGAATGAAGGTGGTACCCGTGAGACAGAGAATGGGTTCCCTGCTGTAACTAGGAGACCTTAGGTCTAGATCTTGCTCTAGTACCAACTAGTTGTGTGACCTTGTGCAAATCAGTTGACTCACTTGAAAGAAGTGATGGTTGCACTATCAGCGAAGCAAATAAGAAGCCACCACTTTTCCTTTCTTTGTCTATTGCAGACATCATGAATCCACTGTGGCTTTACTGAGCCTAGTCTTGGCCTCAGAATCCTTCTCAACACAGACAGCTACAGCCTTCTGATCAGAATTAACTCTTCAGATGAACCTTGTTTGCTAACCTCTGATTAAATGGTAAGTCCCCTTCTACCGCAGNGAGCCTGGTGGGCTACAGTCCATGGGGTCGCTAAGAGTTGGACATGACTGAGAAACTTCACTTTCACTTTTCACTTTCATGCATTGGAGAAGGAAATGGCAACCCACTCCAGTGTTCTTGCCTGGAGAATCCCAGGGACGGGGGAGCCTGGTGGGCTGCCGTCTATGGGTTCACCCCATAGTCAGACACGACTGAAGTGACTTAGCAGCAGCACTGATTCGAATGACAAATCTACAGATTTTAGGGCATGAGGGTAAAAGAGAAAAAGAGGGGAAGGACATTTTGCAGATTCTCTTTGTTTGCTAGTTTCCACATTTTCTTTCTTTCAGTATTCTCTGAATGTGTTCCATTACCTACCTCTATTCTCAGTTAAGAGGTAAAGAGGAAAGCAAAAGAATTCAGAAATATGGACAACATTCCAGAGTAGATTCTGCCCACCATCATCCCTTCCTGTCCATCCACTGAGGAAATGCAAAAGCAAAGGATTCATTACCAAAAAATGCAGCTTCCAAAGTCAAAACTAAATACATCATGGTTTCCTGCACTCACAAGGACTCAACAAATCCATGTTAACTGTTGATCAGCTTACTAATCAGAATCAATTAGAACCCTTACAATAGTCAATAGAAAACAAGAATCCTGCCAAAAATAATTTTATCCCTGTGAACTATGAGCTATCAAGTCAAGGACTTGGAGGAGGGGGCAGGGAAGGTTTCTGTAGGGCAAGTAATATTACACACTGTTTAGAAAGCCCCCTGCACCCCTCACACACACCTGGCTAAATAAAAAAAATTGTAGCCTCAATCTCTGTGGCAGACAACACAGACATATTCTTACATCTGCCAGAGGCAGAAGCAAGACCCGAACGTTTTCACATCAGCCAAGATAAAGAGTGAGGTTGTCAACCTGTGTAACTCTTTCAATAAGTTAGTATTAAGCATCATTATTTTAAATGTAGGTAGTATTTTAAGTGAGACTACATTATAAAGTACCTCACTGTATGCCTCTGTTTATACCAGAGCTCTAATAACTTTTTCCAAATATATAGTGCTGAATAATACATATTTTTCTTTGATATATACGAAACCTGTATTATTTTTGCTGGTTTCTCCCCACCAGTAGTACAGGAATGGATCCATCTCAATGACAGTCAAAAACTGTCTTGTTTTTAAGTTTTGATATATGAATCATAGGTTTAATAAATATCATTGCTGATAGCTATTTGTTATGTAGTATTCACTAAAATTAGTAGAATATTATCAATTTTGACACATCCTATCTCACCCTAATGATTTGTCTGTTTAACTGATTTTGGATATACATAGCTGTGAGTATAAGCCTACCAAGATTCTATTGTTTGAACCTGACTAAGTAATAAATTATGCTTTTACCTACAGACTAAGTACTTGTCTTTTAATTTTTAATATGCCTACTACTCCTGATAATGATTCTGACATAAGCAGCAGTGTCAACACAAAAATAATTTATAATTAATTAGTTTGATAAATCAAATGGTTAGTAGGTAGTAGCCTATGTCCAGAGTAGATTTAAAGCCTGGCATTTAGGAGTACTGAGTTCTTTGGGAAAAGTATACACACCCCATTAGAAGAAACTTCTTGGGGCTGCCATTATATTCTTCCTGATTCTATTTTGTACTTTTATTTCTTCTTTCAGTTTACTTTTTTGCTTTGATTGTGAGTGTCCTGTTTTCAACTTTTGTAGATTGAATCCTACTTTTCTAAATACACTGGAATTTTGGTTTATACAACTGCCCATTTTTTTCTTTACAAAATTGTGAAGATCACAAATAGGTTAAGTGTAATAGCTTTGTTTCATATCTACTGTGGTTTCATAGCCTTGTTTAGAGAAGCAGAAGGCTGTCAGACACAGCCACCCGTAGTTTATTCTGTCATTGTTAAGTTATTTCAAAATTTGCAAAGGAATAACTTAATGTCCTTTCATTTAAGGGATGTTTTATATTTTTACGTGGAAAAAATAGTCTTTTAAGGGATTCCTGCTACTTGGTTGCTAAATTTGCCTGAACAAGTCAGGGCAAGATTTAGCAAGTATTCGTGTGTGCTGTGAATTTAGGAATTTAAAAAAAATTTTCTTTATTATCTCTTCATGGTAAGAAACTTTTTTAAATGGCTCCTGGAGGATTCTAACATGTCTCACACAAAACCACAGCCCTACCGCGGCAAACACCACTGCTTGTCAGGGACTACACTAGGTGAGGACCAGCAATGCCTTCATTTGATACCTGTTTTCTGCTTAGTTTATTTGGAACTTTTCCAGACCTAAACATCCTGATTGGTCTCTAATTTAGGGGTGGCAAGCTTTCTCTGTAAAGGTTCAGAGAATAAATATTTTAGGCTTTGTGGGTCATATATGGTCTCTGTTGTATCATATCCTTATTTTTTTGAACCCTGTAAAATGTTTTAAAAAATCATTCTTAGCTCACAGGCCATACAAAAACAGGGCATGGTCCTAATGGATCAGGCTTCAATTCACAGTCATTGGATGCAGACATGCAACTCCAGGGGTTGGGGAAAATTCTTTTGTACACTTGCTGCAGAGGAACCAGCAACAACTCCCTGGGTAAAGATTAGCAAGTAAAAAATATTGTTAACTCTACCTGTTGGGTCCCTTGCTAATTTAGTATTCCTTTCATGATGTCTAGTTCCTTGTTTGTTTTTCCCAAAGACAAAGATACAGAAAGCAAAGATTAAGGAAGGAAGGGAGAAACAGGGCAAAGAGAGGTAAGCAAAAGAGGAAGGGAGAGTAAGGAAGGGAATTGAGAAAAAAAGCAAAGAGGGAGGTAAAGGGACAGGAGAGACAGGACAGGAAAAGGAAAGAAATGAAAGGGTGAAAGAAAGAGGAGCAAATGGGTGAGAAAAAGAAAAAACATAGAAAAACAGAGAGAGCAAGCCAGAATATGGAAGTGAGGGCCCAGTTTCTCCTTCTTTTCCTTAGAGCCAGACAGCTCTTAGAGGCACCTCCCCAACTGCTTTCAAATATTGAGATTGCTGCCCAGCCACTGATCAGCATCCCAAGAAGTGAAATGTGGGCTTCACATCTGAAAACTTCCACTTGGTTTTTCACCAAGTGAAATGGAACACGAAATTCGGGGCCCAAGAAAGTGGCTTGTGTTTTCTTTGGGACACTTGGGCTGTGTCTACCCAGGGAAAATTTAGATGTACTGACTGACTGACTCCAGTGCATATGATTAATGTATATATAGGGCAAACCAGGATAA
This sequence comes from Neotragus pygmaeus, assembly GCA_006410875.1. Classification (NCBI taxonomy): domain Eukaryota; kingdom Metazoa; phylum Chordata; class Mammalia; order Artiodactyla; family Bovidae; genus Neotragus; species Neotragus pygmaeus. The sequence continues at coordinate 990,460 of SJYV01010795.1, read as the reverse complement.
TTCAGACCTTTTTTTCTTCCAGAGCAGGTTTTCAGCTGGAATTATCTGGATGGTTGCCTCAGCTCTCCACTAGGCTTTGCCAGGATAAGCAGAGCCAGTGTAGTATGCTGGAGAAAGGGACCACTCCCTCTCTCCAAGGTTCCCTTCAACACTCACACCCCGTGCAGCTGAGTGGAGTAGGATTCCTCTTGACAGGCATTCCTTCTGGGGGCAAATGCAAGTTCTGCCTAATTAATCTCAAAGAAGCCCCTCAAACCCTAAATGTTGCATTCTGCTTAACTGTCAAATGGCAAAGTACAGTAGACAAGTGAAGCGGGAGAACCATATTAATGGGGCAAAAATTGTATCCTCTTCCCTCCCCCAGAAGAGAAAAAGGATAATAAAGCCTGTGTGTGTGTGTGTGTGTGTGTGTGTGTGTGCGAGCGTGCTCAGTCATTTCTGGGGACTCTTTGCGGCCCCATGGACTGTAGCCCCCGAGGCGCCTCTGTCCATGGGATTTTCCAGGCAAGAATACTAGAGTAGGTTGCCATTTCCTTCCCTAGGGGATCTTCCCAACCCAGGGACTGGATCCCCGCCTCTTGCGTCTCCTGCACTGGCAGGCAGGTTCTTTACCACTGAGCCTCCTGGGAAGCCCACGGTCAAAGCCCATGACATCCCAATCAAATTTATCAGTGTGTGCGTGTATTGTTTCTCTTATGACTGTGAATGCTTGAGCTGTCATTTTCTTTAAGCAGATAGAAATCTGTATAGCTTTACCTTTTGTTTTTTAAAGTATAGTTAAAAAGTCAATTAAGCTACATCCCAACACATAGAAATAGTATTGTTTATATAGGTATCACTTCTGTGACAAATGTGCTAGGACAAAGTTGGTACAGATAAATTTTTAAGAATTAAATGTAAAGCTACAATTAATGAGGGAAGAATACCACTTGGGATAACCCCTCAGTAAATCATTTTGTAAAGAATTCTGTAAAAATAACAGTGAACTTATACATAATCTGATAAAATTGTGTTTTCATGGACTCCTACACTTATACCATGAGTCTGGCTTGGGTGTTTGTTTTGTTTGGAGAAAAGGTGACAAGAATAATGGGAAAGACGCATGATAGTGTATTTTACTGTATCTTACAGATTCAACTTCTAATGATGAAGCTTCCCACATAACTTCTTTCTTTTTGGGAGCAGAAAGAAAGGAAGAAAATGAAGAGTCAGAGCTGTTGATACATTGGGATAATGTTTTTCCACTCTATTGAAACTTCCTACCTTTCCTTCCATTTCTCTAAAATGACAGAGTGATAAATTCCCCATTGCTACTTATGTGGTGTTTTTGTTTTGTTTTCATTTTTATTTGTGCAGATTTCAATGCTGTTTTTTAAAAACAAAATCTCTAAAATAAAATCCTGAAGGGGTTAATTTTAATAAAATTCTTAAGGGGTTCCCTCTCCACTTAGAAGTTGCCTTATCACCTCAGATACAGTTTCTGTAACTCGTGCATGAGAAAGTCCTGAAATGTATTAAGTAAAAAGCAAAACAGCAGTTAACAACAATTTGTTAAATGGGCAATTCTCTGTGTACCTCTCAAAAAGTTGTTTATCTGTAGGGTGTAGAGAGAGTTTGCTCTTTTGCGCTTGTGAACGTGTTCTTGCTGCCAAACGGTAGAAATAAAACCCTGGGAAAGAGAAATCATCTGTAAAAATATGCATCTGTAAAATAAGTTTCTCTTTTCAAATGACTTGCACTGAGCTGCTTGGTGGCCCCACATTATGTACTGGACGTGACACCCTGAAAGCAGTCTGTAACCCTGGGCAGATTTGTCGTGACAAATGTTGCTATTGTAAGCACTGCTTCTGCTAGAGGGCACTGTACATTAGACAGGCCTCGTGCTCTGCTTAGTAAAGACAGCTCGCTCTTACAGCACCTGTGTCCAAGTCTCCATTTGTTAACACATGTGTGAGTTTCCCTTTTGGGCGGATAAGGCTTTGGGAAGCCTGGTTGCAAAAGGATTATTCCATGGGATAAACAAACCTAGAGTGAGTGGGGTNGCAACACAGGGCTCCCATTTAGTGAAGCCCAGGTAAAGCAGAAGTTAAAACGTCAGACATGTCCACAAAATAAAATTTGCATCTCTATGCTATATCTGGCTATGGGTTTTCAGTTTTAACAAAGAGGAAAATGTCAAAATTTGTAACATACAGGTTTTGGGGGAAGATAAGAGTCAATAAATTTGTTAAATTGGAGAAGCCCTGGAGAAGGGTATGGCAACCCACTCCAGTACTCTTGCCTGGAGACTCCCATGGACAGAGGAGCCTGGTGGGCTACAGTCCATGGGATCGCAGAGTCAAACATGGCTGAAGTGACTGAGCAGCAGCAAATTGGAGAACTGAGAATAGAACTATTTTATTCCTAAGCTCACTCAACACAGAAATGACTCAGCCCATGTCACTAAGATGCTGTGTCCCGTGATGATATTATATCTTTGCTGAGTTTTAGTGAATCAGTCAAACTTCTATGCTTTCCTTCAGCAATATGACAATTTCCTATACTGAAATGATGCTCTCTTCTACAAATACCCGTGACTGTTATTGTTTTCTACTGCCCAGATCACCCAAAGAAAAGCAAACCTGGGCTTTGCTTCTTCTGGAGGAACAATCAGCTCAAGAACTTCTGAGATTGAAACTCAAGGGAAAAGGAGAGGCTATTTTTGCTTACTCACAGGCAGCCGTGTTCAGATCAGTACAGATTTGGCAGAGTTGTTCAGAGCAATACAGATTTGGCTATGTTCTACTTTTTCTTCCTTTCAAAATTAGAGCACCATTTCCCCAAACACTTGTTACCATTTAGGTCTTGCTTTAAAAATATTTTGAGAGGAATGGAATTAGATAAAAGAGGGTGAGTGAGGGAAAGGATTATAGAAGAGAAATTTTTCAGTGTGTGAAGGATCTCGACATTTCATAAAGTTGGGAATTGAGGGAAAAAAAGGTAATTCATCATTTTGACTCAGTATATTCCAATTCTAAGAATCTACCCACAGAAAAACTCCCAGAAATACCCAAACTTAGCTACAAAGAGTCCACTGAGGCATTGCTATGATGAAAACAAACGAGAAACAACCAAAATATCTTGAATGGGGAGCTGGTAAATGACATGGAATTTACACAGTGGAATGTTATGTAGACACTAAACAGTGAGGAAGTTCTCTCTAGGCTGATGTGAAAATATTACCATGACAGGATAAGTTATATTAACTTTGTGAATAACACAAGTTGCAGAACAGAAGTACTGTCTGTTTCTCATTTTTGTAAGTAAAATTATATTGTTATTATAGTTTATTGCTTAAAAATAAACCTGGAAGAATAGACACCAATCTATTAACAAAGAAGGTCTCCAGGGGTTGGGATTATAAATGGTTGTTACTTCTTAATCAACCCATATGCTTGGGCATTTTTTACCATTGACATATGGCTAACTTTTGTTATCCAAAAATACAGTTAATTTTAAAAAACCTGGATAGGTAGGTTTTCTTATTGGCAGAAGATTGTCAGAAGCTACCCATTCATAGGTAGGAAGCACTTCCTGTTAGCGCTCTAATGATGGAGTTAAATTGCTCAAGCAAATCACAAACAGAAAAGTCAGATGAAATACAAGATGTAAATACTTGGTGTCGAAATATAACAGGTGTTTAATAAATGTTTGCTGAAAACTGGAATAAATGAATGAATGCAGAACTGTTTTCTATTGTGCACGTTTTATTTGCTACCTGTTTTTTTAAAATTATCTATAATCAAATGTGTTCCTTGTGAACAATAACTCCAACAGATTTCTCTGTTTACAGAATTCCCTTTTTTTCCCTCTTATACATCTTCAGAAACTAAAATGCTCATGTGGGGGGAGGGGAATGGGCCATAAAAGAAAAAAAAAAAAAACACACACAAGGTTTTGACATGAGGGAAAAGGGATTTTCACAAACCACCAAAGTGCTACTTCTCTTGGAAGAAGTGCACCCTGGATTTTTTCCAGCTGAATTCTGCAACAAAACCCAAGGAAAATGAACATTAATCTTTTATGAACTAAGCCCCCGAAAGAACAGGCTTTGAGCTCAGCCCTAATTAGGTTGCATCTCAATACAGAGAATCCTTAACGAATAAGGACACATAACAACACCGGCGGGCTCTCTGCTGGGACTGGCTCAGAAATGAAGGGGCCGCCAGGCCACTCTCATCTGCTCTCGTGCATTAGGGATACCCGACTTTACCTGGAAAATGCACGGTCATCTTGGATAGGAAGCAAGTGGAATTTCCTCTAACTGAAATTCTTGGCCACCTGGCTACCTCCATGGCCATCTGGGGGTCTGTGGATAAATGAGAAGAGAAAGGGCAAGAAGCAGGGCTTGTAGTGTGAGTTTAGCAAGTCAAGAAGGTTGCTTTGCCCCCAGCAGAGCAGCCCACGTTGGCTATGCTCAGAAACGAGATAACCTACAGATGTGTTATGTACTTGGTTGGGAGGCAGAACACACTGGAGTCTTAGAAACCTGGGTTCAAATCTCAGTGTGGCCACTTTCTCCTCCTGAAGCCCAGACCAGGTTACCTTGCCCCTCTGAGCCATTGTTTCCTCATCTGTAAAATGGGAATCAAGGTACAGAATGGTTGGGAGGATTAAATGAAATGAACTAATCAGCTCTCAGCTTGTTAGTTGCTAAGACAGACCTTATTTTTCCAATCACAGCCTCCTCCACTCCATTCTATTCTACAGCTTTCCCATTCTCTCTGAAAAACCAGTGTAAGGTAAATGTAAAGATCCCCACATTACAGTCAAGGAACCTGGAAGTCGGCGAGGTGAGGTCCTTGGTGCAAAGTGAGAGAACAGGGGAATGGCAAGGCTAAGATTTCTGCTCAAGTCTTCCCAGGTGGAGCTAATGGTAAAGAATCCACCTGCCAGTGCAGGAGACTTAAGAGACGCAGCTTTGATCTCTGGGTCGGGAAGATCCCCTGGAGGAGGGCACCGCAACCCACCCCAGTATTCTTGCCTGCAGAATCCCATGGACAGGAGAGATTGGTGGACTACAGTTCATGGGGTCTCCTAGAGTTGAACACCACTGAAGTCACTTAGCACTCATGCACTGCCTATTCCAAATCACATGCTGAACGAAGAAATGTGACTCGGGCTGTCAAAGACAAAGGAATTACTGACGTTTGACATCTCAGAGAGCTCTGGATCCTAGGATCCCATGCATGCTCCAAGGTCACCAGAGAGAGGCCTCAGGATGGGCTGAGACTGAGTGGTTTGAATGGAGGGGTCAGGATTCCCCATCTCATGAAGCAATCGTTATGGTTCCAATATCCTCCCCAGTCTTCCTTAGGAGCCGTCACCACTCCACCCACCCTGCCAGACCTTAGCTTCCCCCACAGTGGACATGGGCTTCCTCATCAATCCCCTGATGGCATTTATTTGGCTTATAATAAACAATAAACCCCTTGCCGCCAACATTGCTGTCCCGCATTCGTCCAGCATCTCTCTGCTGCCCAAGAATGCCTGATCTGATTACCATAATTAACTGGTACCTTGCTAGAAAGCTGAGCCAAAATCAGAACTCTTGGGTGAAGAAGATTTGCCAAGGGTTACAATACATGAGAATTGGAGTGGATAGAACTTGGCACTTGAAACCTCTCCCTCCATGTAGAACTTACTCTAGAAACTCATTAACTCTAAGAGTGTAGTCACATTTCCGGAAGAAGTTGAGGACTGGGAATTCATTTGGATTTTTACAATCCTGTTCTTTCAACTGCCAGCCCCACAGTGTTTTCCCTCCTCTTCTTATTGTCAAAATTTGTTACATTGTGTACTGTGCTTGCTAAGTCGCTTCAATTGTGTTTGACTCTTTGGGGTGCTATGGGCTGTAGCCCACCAGGCTCCTCTGTCCATGGGACTCTGCAGGCTAGAATCCTGGAGTGGGTTGCCATACCCTCAACCAGGGGATCTTCCTGACCCAAGGATCGAACCTGCATCTCCTGTGGCTCCTTAATTGCAGGTAGATTCTTTACTTCTGAGCCACCAAGGAAAGCCCACATTATGTAATACTATAACTACTTATTGTAAGGTATTTTTCTTTATATTTCTGTTAGCTAATGTTTGTTGTGCATCTACTGTGTCCAACACTGCTCTAAATATTTTACACCTTTTAGATCTTATCTAAGCCTCACAAACAATTTGGAAGAAGGTAANTTGGGGTGCTATGGGCTGTAGCCCACCAGGCTCCTCTGTCCATGGGACTCTGCAGGCTAGAATCCTGGAGTGGGTTGCCATACCCTCAACCAGGGGATCTTCCTGACCCAAGGATCGAACCTGCATCTCCTGTGGCTCCTTAATTGCAGGTAGATTCTTTACTTCTGAGCCACCAAGGAAAGCCCACATTATGTAATACTATAACTACTTATTGTAAGGTATTTTTCTTTATATTTCTGTTAGCTAATGTTTGTTGTGCATCTACTGTGTCCAACACTGCTCTAAATATTTTACACCTTTTAGATCTTATCTAAGCCTCACAAACAATTTGGAAGAAGGTAATAGGAGAAGGTGATGGCACCCCACTCCAGTACTCTTGCCTGGAAAATCCCATGGATGGAGGAGCCTGGTAGGCTGCAGTCCATGGGGTCACGAAGAGTCGGACATGACTGAGCGACTTCACTTTCACTTTTCACTTTCATGCATTGGAGAAGGAAATGGCAACCCACTCCAGTGTTCTTGCCTGGAGAATCCCAGGGACAGGGGAGCCTGATGGGCTGCCATCTATGGGGTCACGCAGAGTTGGACACAACTGAAGCGACTTAGCAGCAGCAGCAGCAATAATATACTTACCTCTATTTTGTGGATATGGACAGTGAGTTCAGAGCATTAACCATTTTGGGTGTCCCTTGTATGAGAGCCTCTGGCCTGAGCACATTGGTGATCTAGAAGGTGAGAGATGACATGCAGCCAAGAGAATCAATGTGAGAAGGTGAGAACCGAACTGGTTGTAGAAGAACAGGAGGGAATATGGGAGAACAGCTTTCAAGGCAGAGGGCAGAGCATGAGGGACAGCTCAGAGACGGGAAAGTACATGCAGCAGTGAGTGCTATGGTGGATGGCATGTAGAAGTTCCGTGAACTGCTTGCTAAATTGCTAGCTTGACCTTGGCAAATGGGTCTTGCTCAGATGACAACATGCAATCTAGAAGCAGCTGCATGAGGGGAAGAAAGGGGCAAAAGCCTCTGCTGTATGTGCCAGCCACTCATTTAATTTCCCAAACAATCCAGTGAAGGAGCTTTCATGTCTCCACTTTACAGGCAAGAAAACAGAGTCTCAGAGAAGTAGCTTGTCTAAGAAAGGTCAAAAGGCTAGAAAGCAGTAGAATGTGTGTTCAGACCCAGCTCTGCCTGGCTCTATGGCCCTTGATCCATCCTCCACGCCAGATTGAAGAAGGAGGGCCTGCCTCTCCCTGCTGGCTTTTAGGAGCTCCTTTCTGGGTGGGCATGGAGTCTGGCACAGATCAGCCTCGATTGGTGACACAGTCTCCTTTAAGAAGCGAAGGATTTCCACCCTCTTGGCATTTTCTGCATGAGATGCAGCAGTGTCAAGGCTCTGGGCACCCCTCATCGCGAGGGAGAAGGCTACAAGATGCCTTTGGGCAGGAGAGGGAGCACCCAGCTTGGAAGCGCAGCTGAAATCAGCAGGGGAAGCTGTGTGATGGCAAGCGAAGCCCCAGATGGGGCCTCCAATGAGATCACCCCCAGCCTCCCCGGCTGCCAAGGCAACAGCTGCTCCCAACATATTGGCCGGCGAATATTTCAGATCCACACCCCCAAATCCAGATGTGTTTGTGTCATGAACTCTATACACTCTGCTAGAAATTACTGAGGTCTAAAAAAGGAAATTAAGTACTCATTCAGGCACACACGGACCAGTGACCTGAAATATTCTGTGCACGGCCAAGTTTGGGGTACTCATACTTGGGACCCTGAATACCAGCTTGCACCCATCTATTGGCCCACATTACCCTCACCAGAGATCATAAGTAAAGCGATTGATGTTTGCTTTCAACTGAGTGCCAATGAAAAGTTTATGAACATGGAAATTGGCCTTTGCATGATGGCCAGACCCTGCATTGTTTTTAATTATTAGCAGCTTGGTTGGAATATCAGTGCAGCCCTGCACTTCCAACAGCAGAGAAATCACAGATCAAGTCAGCTTAAGGAGCACTGTCTTTCAGCCCTGGCTACACATACATGTCACTTGAGGAGCTTTGAAAACGCCAGTGATTCAGCACCAGCGGGAAACTTTGGACATGGGGTCCCAGAATCTGTTTTTTATTCCGTTTCCCAGTTGATTTCATGCCACAGCTAATGCTGAGAACCTCTACTGCGGAATATACCCTCCTGGACAGCTACAAGGCAATCAAAAACAGGGTAGGGAGATGGCAGTGGGAGGTGTAGCCGTCAAAGGCTTTACCTTTACCTCAGACAGTAGCAGGTAACTCAACTTTTTCACAGACTGACATGTCACTCTGGATCATCTGTATGAGCCTGTCTCTGCATCTTTCAGTGGGGATAATGATATTAATACTTGATTGAGCTTGTGTGTATGCATGCTCAGTCCTGTCTCTTTCTGATCCCATAGACTGTAGCCCACCAGGCTTCTCTCTCCATGGGATTCTCCAGGCAAAAATACTGGAGTGGGTTACCATTTCCTCCTCCACGGATCTTCCCATCCCAGGGATTGAACTCACCATCTCCTGTTTCTCCTGCATTGCAGGCAGATTCTTAACCATTAGTGCCACCTGAGAAGCCTCTGAGTGGGCTTAAGAATGATTAAATATGAAAATGTTGGTGTAAAGTGCTCCGCACAGCACCTGACACCTTGTAGGGATTCAACCAATGATAACCATTACTGCGGGGCTTCCCAGGTGGCGCTAGTGGTAGAGAACTCACCTGCCAGTGCAGGAGACATGAGAGTCGTGGGTTGATCTCTGGGTCAGGAAGAGCCCCTGGAGGAGGACATGGCTATCCACTCCAGTATTCTTGCATGCAGAATCCCATGAACTGAGGAGCCTGATGAGCTACGGTCCACAGGGTTGCAAAGAGTTGGGCATGACTGGCAACTGGATGGAGAAGGCAATGGCAACCCACTCCAGTATTCTTGCCTGGAGAATCCCAGGGATGGGAGAGCCGGGTGGGCTGCCGTCTATGGGGTTGCACAGAGTCGGACATGACTGAAGCGACTTAGCAGAAGGGACTTCACACGCATGCAACCATTACTGTTACTGCCTCTAGAGGAGACTGTCTGAAAAACACTGTCCTAGAGAAGAACACTCCATGGGAGGGTGGTCACATTTCTGAAAACACAGAAAGGAGGAGCTGAGAGAAACTCAAATCAGTCACCACAAGCTCACCCTGAACTTTCTGCTCACCTTAAGCAAAGTCTCAAACACCAACTTATGAAAGTTGTGAGTGGCAGGACCTTCAAGCTGTCTCCATGCCTTTCTTAGCATCCTGAGAGAAGCTGAAATCCCATAAGTTTTCTAAAAAGTCACTTCTGGCAACACTCACCACTCCCTAATTGACCATGCTAAATATTATCCCTGATGCCCCCAAAATGAGCTCTTATCTGATTGCAGCTTGGTAAATATTATGAAAGTTGTGGTTTTATTACCACAAAAATATCAATGCTAACTTTCTCATTTATGTAAGAAGTAGCCAGAAAATGTCAGTGGTGAGAGCTCGAAAGCAATTACATCCTTATTATTTAGAAGTTTGGCCAGATGTCAAGGGAGTTTATAGCCAAACCACTACTTTGGTGGTGTTTTGTCCCCCAGAGTAATCCAAAAATTAATGTACCAGAAGGAAATAATATGTTTTTCGTAGTATGCTGTGAGAGCCGAGGCTTTGCTCTTAGAAGGACTACCATGAAAATTCCTTTATCAATATGGAGGAATAGTGTACTGGGAAGTACTTTTTGACTTAGGGTAATATCTTTGGTCAACGATATTTCTGAAATGGCAGGAAGCTCAGAAAAAAATTGGAAAGATACTCTATGTCCCTGTGTGGGTGTGTATATTTAAAGAGAGGGAGATGATAGAGACACAGATAAATAGAAGTATAAATAAACATATATCCACACCAAAAATTAATTAACATGCTGATATAAAAAAGAATAAATTGCTCCAAAACTCACCACAGCAGCCTTCTATTGTGTAGTTGTATAAAACCTCTGGGAGACAGAGAAAGTCCGGTGTGTTCAAGCCCACTTTGACGTAGCTGGTGGACAGAGCCCAGCAGAGAAGGATTGACCAGGTGGTTCTGGAAATGAACCAGGTGATAGTAATTTCCAGACTCTTTGGGAGCCCCAGTACATTGAACAAGATCTCTCTGGCCGGTTAAGATGACCTTTTGACCAGCAAGGCCAGAGGCTTGGTGGGATTTCAGCTAAGCTCAAGCATCTCGACTTGCTTGTCTCACATCAGCTTGGTCATTTGTCCACAATCTGTCAGATGAAGATTTGATATAGACAAATGGAGACTTTCTTCAAAGATTTATTTTGTATTTTCAAATATTTGACAAGCTACTTCAAAACAATATTGTACGCAAGAGATGTCCACACCTTTCTTCTTCTTAATAATTAAGTGTTGGAAACAACCAAAATCTAAGAGCTTGCTGTTAAAAAAGATAGGCCTTTAAAGCATTAATATTGAATGGTGTTCATCAAGTAGAAAAGAAGTACTTCATAGAACAGCATAATTTCATCTCTACCCTCTCTTTTCCTCTTGCTCTTTAACCTAATATATAGAGTATTTTCCCACTTATATTGAAATCTACATAGTTTCAGTATATCTACATTTGCTTCAAAGTTCTAGAAGAATGATATGAACCAGTCTTCAAAGGAATCTTCATCATGGAGAGATTTTCATTTACTTCATATTGCTTATTTTTGCAGTGTACAGTGCATTTTCAAAAGTAATATTTAGATAGCTGAAAATTTTTAAAAGAACAAAATGAAAAAGAATTTTTCATATGCAGTCTTCCATTCCATCAGCTGAGGAACCATGAAGGAGTCTAAAGAAAACAAACCCAGAAAGATCATATCAGACAACAGGTTTTTCTCTTTCAGCACTATTTCTCCTTTTTGATCAAGTGCTGCTATGTTTAACAGAAAACTTTGGTCCATCTCATGAATCTACACGAAAAACCCAGGCTCAAGACACTTCCCAATTTACAGTCATTGTGGATGAAAGAAGAGAGATCACTAACTCAGTCTCCGGCCTGATAGAGTCCATCTGTGCTTGCTCAGTCACGTCCCTATGGACTGTGCGGCCTCATGGACGGTAGCCCACCAGGCTCCTCTGTCCCTGGGATTCTCCAGACAAGAATACTGGAGTGGGTTGCCATTTCCTACTCCAGGGGATCATTCTGACCCAAGGATCAAACCTGAGTCTCTTGCATCTCCTGCATTGCCAGGCAGATTCTTTCACTGTGCCATGTGGGAAGCCCTTGATAGAGCCAGCAAAGAGCTAATTAATCAAGCAAGCCAAGATTCCCCTGAAAGAACGCTCCCCTTCTGCTTCCTGGAGCATCTAGAGGTCTCTGGAATACCCTGGGTATTTTAATAAGAGCTGTCACATTAAACACCAAGTTTCAAATACTGTGCTAAGCTACGCATCTCACCTTTTATCTTCACGAAACCTTCAGAAGTAGAGATGATCCCTCTCATGTTACAGAGGGACAGACCGAGACCCACAGTGCTCAAGCGACTTGCCTAAAGTCACAAGCTAGCAAGTGACAAAGCCTGTACCTTCATCTCCACCTGCCTGCCTCCATTTTCTGATTTCTAGGATGCAGGAAGTGAAATGTTATCTATTTAATGACCATGGAAAGCTAATATCCCTCTGAAGTCTTCAAGGTATCCCAAAACTTACTTATTCACCTGCAGTACCTGTCCCGTCAGTAATTTTTCCCCTTGGTTTGTACGAATTGCTGTAGCAGTCAAGATGCATGCATCCTATTGTTCTCTGATATTTAGATATTACAAGCCTTGGATAGTTTTTAAACAAGGCAGCAAAATCCCTGCACAAATGAGTTCACTTCAGGAGGAAAAAAATCTGTTGGCAAGGAATAAACCATAACTTGTCAAAGGCATGCATAATATTTTTTGCTAAATTCATGTTTTCCTTTTTTGGCCAATAGCTGAGCATTAAGCCTTTTGTAACATTCATTTTGGTGATTCACTAGCAATATCATTATGATATATTATCCTCTTTGCAATAAAGAATAATTTACAGATCTGGGGATGAAGATTTTAATGATGGTGTTTATAGGATATTGGCTTAAGTTTTTTTTCTGCTTAGATTCTTAAATCCTTTTAATAAAGTAAAATCAAAGGATTATGAAGTAAGCACTTTCGTTCTCTCTTGAACACCGCTATTCCCCTCCCCACTGTGTGCAGTGTAGTGGCTTGGGAGCTGATTCTTGCTCTAGGGTTGGGTTCTGAACAGTCCAAGCCAACTGCCACCAGAACCCTTTGCCCTCTGGTTTAGGAGCAGTCTGGAGAAGGAAATGGCAACCCACTCCAGTACTCATGCCTGGAAAATTCTATGGACTGAGAGGCTCCTCAGAGCCTGGTAGGCTACGGTCCATGGGGTCACAAAGAGTCGGACACGAATGAGCAACTTCATTTCAGTTTAAGAGCAGTCATCTAATGTAATCAGATCATGGCATTCTCCCGGCCTCAAGAACCAGTACAAGAATAGGCATGGGTCTCACTGGGGCCAATAAGTTACGTAGGCATCCAGGAAAAGTGTGTCCTTGCTTTTAGGAAAAGTGTGTCCTTGCTTTTAGGAGATGGCTGTAGGAAAGCCAGTCTGTGTGTGGATGCTGCCCTGCTTGGAGTTCCAGGCCTGGAATGACTGCTGCTACATCGACACACGAACCAACACATTGTCTCATTGCGGAAGCCACTTCGAGTTTTTATCACTGTAATCTAAGCATCCTACATTAGTCAGCTCAGGCTGCCATAACAAAATACCATAGACCGGGTGGCTTGAACAACAGAAATTAGTTTTTTCACAGTTCTGGAGGCTGAGAAGTCCAAGATCAAGATGCTGGCTGATTCAGCTCCTTGTGAGGGCTCTCTTCCTGCCTTGCAGATGGCTGCCTTCTCATCCCACATGGCAGAGAGTGGGAGGCAGGGGTGTAGCATGCTCTCAGGGGTTTCTTCTTCTGAGGGCTCTAATCCCGTTATGAGAGTCCCCATTTTTATGACCTCATGTAACCTTAATTACTCCCCAGTTTCCATCTCCACATACCATCACACTGAGGGTTAGGACTTCCAATGTATGAATGAAGGGGTGGAGACAAAAACATTCAGTCCATAACACATCCTAAACAATACCAGCCACAACCATTTCTTTGACCTAATTCCCACATTATTGTGATAGTGTCTCAAAAGCTTTCAATAGAACCTTCTCTTCCAAGGTAAGACTATCATCAACCATTCTACTCCATGGACTAGGAAACAGACCCAAAATCTAAAGAGTAGATGACCTAAAACTTGCCCAGAAATATGACCCCACTTAGCTTTCAGCTTTCTTGCTTTCTGCATAAGAACGTCTAATGTCCAGTCATTCCAATATCCAAATAGTGTTTCTAAAATATTGGCAGCCCACTCAGAAAAGTATATGCATTGACCTCTGTTGATATATCTGAGCCTAAATTGAGGTCCAAAGTCACACAACCTCCTACATTGGGTCTGTTGATGGAAAAGAATTCTAATCCTGAAATCTTGCTTCATGGGGCATGCATAAGTCAATTTTGTCTTTGTAGCACTTGATAGGGTTATCAGCCATAAAGGTATCTCCCTTTCTTTTATTTGGCAGTATGCATGGATCCAGGCAGAATTCTCATCTCCAGGTTTTCTGCAGGTCAGTGTAGCCACGTGACAAAATTCTTCCCAGTTGAATGTAAGGAGAAGTGATATGTATAACTTTCAGATCAATCTTTACAAGGAAGCTGTTAAAGTCTTCATAGTTGTTCAATCTGAGTGAAGTAGATGCAAAAAGGCAAAATGGTTACTTGAGGAGGCCTTACAAATAGCTGAGAACAGAAGAGAAGCAAAAGGCAAAGGAGAAAAGGAAAGATATATCCATCCCAATGCAGAGTTCCAAAGAATAGCAAGGAGAGATAAGAAAGCCTTTCTAAGTGATCAATGCAAAGAGATAGAGAAAAACAATTGAATGGGAAACACTAGAGAATTCTTCAACTTTTTAACTCTCCTGTTAAAAAGCAGAGACATTAATTTGCCAACAAAGGCCCATCTAGTCAAAGCTATGGTTTTTCCAGTAGTCATGTATGGATGTGAGAGTTGGACCCTAAAGAAGGCTAAGGACTGAAGAACTGATGCTTTGAAACTGTGGTGTTGGAAACTCTTGAGAGTCCCTTGGACTCCAAGTTGATTAAACCAGTCAATCCTAAAGGAAATCAGTCCTAATTATTCATTGGAAGGACTGATGCTGAAGATAACACTCCAATACTTTGGCCACCTGATACGAAGAGCCGACTCTTTGGAAAAGACTCTGATGTTGGGAAAGACTGAAGGCAGGAGGAGAAGGGGATGACAGAGGATGAGGATGCTGGATAGCATCACTGACTCAGTGGACATGAGTTTGAGCAAGCTCTAGGAGATAGCAAAGGACAGGGGAGCCTGGCATGCTGCAGTCCATGGGGTCAAAGAGTCGGACATGACTGAGTAACTGAACAATATACAGTTAAGTTTTTCTACTTTATGTATGTTTGAAATTTTTCAAAATTAATTTTTTAAAAGGAAATTGTTTATCTTCCACTTCTTTCTCTGCCCTGTTGATGGGATGGAGAGGTGGTACTGATGTGGCTTTGATCCCCTGACACAGGGAGAGACCCTATGTGGTTGGGAAGCAACCACAGAGAAGAGACAAGGGCCCCTGGGACACCTTGAGAGCAGAGCCACCTCCTGAACCAACAATTGGTTTGAAATTCTGCAGGAGACAAAAATTTCCAAAATATTAATACTTTCTGGAATTCCCAGGTGGCGCTAGTGGTAAAGAACCCAGCTGCCAGTGCAGGAGATTGTAAGAGATGCGGGATCAATCCCTGGGTCAGGAAGATCCCCTGGAGGAGGGCATAGCAATCCACTCCAGTATTCTTGCCTAGAGAATCTCCTGTGGTAGGCTACAGTCCCCAGGATCACAAAAGGTTGGACATTACTGAAACAACTTAGCTCACACAATACTTTCTATTTTTAAATGACACTGTTACTTAGGTCTCTATTAAGGCTGAAAGATGAATATCCTAACTAATGATTCATCAAGCCTCACCTGCCTAGTAGTACAAATCGAATGTCCTTGCAAAAAATGTACAAATATCTTTTGTTACTGCTGCAGTATTGTGCCAATAGGATCCCTGAGACCCCCAGAAGCATCATACATGTGTACAAGCAAATAGATCAGCTCCCTTGTCAGTCACATGTCATCTGCCACTTCTTCCTGGTCCCCCCAGATCTTTCCACTGGATATGGCTCCCTCCAGCCCAGAGGAGGCACAGATCAGAGTCAAACAGGGTCCTGCTGCAAAACAGGAGAGAAAGCCCCCTTCCTTCCTGTGCGTTAAATTCTGTGAGAGGCCCATAGCAGTGCTGCTTAAGCAGTGCTCCCCAGAGTGCTTACTTCCAGCCCTGCTGTCCTCCTTGGTTCTAAGGCTTGTGTTCAGTGGTGCACAGAGGACAAAGCCAGATAAAGAGATCCCTCCCGGCTCTATTTTGCACCTTCATTCTGCTG
Source organism: Neotragus pygmaeus (assembly GCA_006410875.1). Taxonomy (NCBI): domain Eukaryota; kingdom Metazoa; phylum Chordata; class Mammalia; order Artiodactyla; family Bovidae; genus Neotragus; species Neotragus pygmaeus. Next base: position 974,632 of record SJYV01010795.1, on the reverse strand, counting down.
ACTCAGGCTCTGCCACTGGGTCAAGCTTGTCCTGTGCATTTTTTCTTCCCTAAGATGCATATTCCTTCTTCCCTCCTGGAGGCCACTCATTTCTCTTGCACAGAAATCTTTAGCAGAGCCCACTGGTTCACTAGACATACCCAGGACCTCTGCTTCTAAACAACAAAGAAACAAGGAAGATTGAGTGTTTTGCTCATAGAAAGAAGAACAAGGAAGAATCAAGGACGATTTCCTTGATTATGTTCCAAAAATTATGTTCCAAGGCTGACTTCTCTGGGTGGTCCAGAGGCCAGGACTTCACCCTCAATGCAGGAATTGTGGGTTCGATCCCTGGTTGGGGAGCTAAGATCCATATGCCTCACAGTCAAAACACCAAAACATAAAACTGGGACAGTGTTGCAGCAAATTCAATAAAGATTTTTTAAATGGTCCATATATCTTTTAAAAAATGAATTTTAACCTTTTTAAAAAGGATGTTCCTTTTAATACCACTCCCTGGTAAAGCTCCAAGAAAAAAAAAAATTCTGTTGTCAAATTACTTTGGCAAACACCAATACCCTAATTTCTCTTCTCTCACACCCATTAACCCTTTAGCACATTAAAGGTTCTGTAAGTCCTGCCATAAACCTTTTTATTGCTGTTTAATCCATTATGTCTTGGGCCATTTGACCAGGGGGCCTCCTCCCCACCCCCCAGCCCCTGTAACACAAACTAACATTCTAGGAACACCCCAGGGAAAGTGGAGACTGAAAGCTAGAGCCCTCACCACCCCCTCAACTTTCTGCATTGGGATTTGGAGGATAAGAGAGAGGGGTGAGTGTACCAGCACGTGTTATGCTGTCATGTTGGGTGTCGACGGCTGCTTTCAGTAGCAGCTTTAACACAGCAGCTCTGAGTGGCATATCCCTCCAAGTGCAGAAGGCCGGGAAACACGGAAATATTTCCCCTGCAGCATGCCAGGCTTCACTTCCAAGAAAGTTGCCAGGGTAAGCATTGGCACGGACAGCCTAGCAGACAGAATTGCTCCTTTTGGGAACTGAGGAATTCACACCCACTCGGAGGCTGGCTGGCGCACATGCCTCACCCAGCTGGTCCCCATGAGGGAGTCTCGGCTTCCAGAGTGTCTGATCTGCTGGAGAGATACAAGAATCTCAGAGACCCAGGGACACTATCTTTGAAACAGTACAAATTTCTGTTAAAGACATTCCAGTTTAAGAGTGAAAACCAAGCTTCTGGACCTCGAGGCTCTCACCGAAGAGGCTGATGAAGCCAGAAACTGTGGGTAGGTTGTGCAAGAATTTCTGCAATTCACATGCCTAGAATTTGGCCGTTAAATGATCACTGCTACACAATAGAGGCACGGGGGATTTCTGGTCAGAAAGAATAACGCGAAGAGCAAGGCAAAGGCTAGCAAAAGCAAATGCTTTGTCCCCTGGGTGTAGTAGATTTCCCGAGACATGTGATTCTAAAGAAAGCTTAATTAAATTTAATGGACAAACCTCTCCGAGCTAGGAGGCAGTTTAATGTAGTATTTCGGTTCTGGGTGGACAAAAATCAGTCTTCCTTGCCTCGCTGCTCTCTCTTTTAAATGAAACAAACTTCCTGATTAGCATCATAACTCTCAGGACTGCTTGTGTCCTCCTAGTTCTGATAACCTCCATGGGACACCTCAGGAGGCAACTCACTGGAGATGCTGGACACCGACCCCGAGTGACAGGAGGGAGCTGCCCATGTGAAGAACAGTGGTGTCTTCACTGGAGCATCTAGGTGCCTCCAGTGTCGGGCTCAGGGCCTTATGCAAAGGATATTTGATGAATGAATGAAAAGAAGGAAGGAAGAGTGGGAGGAAGGGACAGAAAGAAAATAAATCGCCCAAGAAGGGCTGTAGATAGAAAAAGGCATAGCCCAATGAGAGAGTGGAAAAGATTTGATATGTTTGCAAGGAAGAGAGTACTAACTTCAATACTCATATTTTATGAGTATTGAGATCAGATCATTTTTTCTCCCCATCCCCTACTCATCCCCCACCTCCCACAGTCACCTCCCCTGCTTACTCTGAAGAAACTGACTCCAACCCCAGGTGGGCCTGATTAGCTGAGGATAATTCCATCCTCTTGCAAATGATTGGTTCAGCAACGATCGAACGATTCATTGGGGTCAGTAGGGTACAAAAAGTTTGCTGGGGATTTCTGGGAGTTTTCCTGTCCTAGGAGAGCCCCCCGAAAGTGATTTTCTTTCCTCTTTTGAGGCCCAGAAAAATTGCTACCATCTTGCTACTGACCTGAGGATGAAGCCAACACAGGGAAGACAGTGCAGTGAAGAGAGTAACAGAAAGTAGACACTACTGAACGAATACACCTTGAAGCCCGCCTGACTCCTAGACTTCAAGTTTGGGAGTCAATCAACAACTATATCTTTCTGACCACTTGAGTTGAATTTTCAGTTACCTACAGTTGAAAGTTTCCTAACTGACTTACCTTCAATGATAATTGCTGTTTGAAGCAAGCCAAGGAGAAAACTCTTCTCCAACACAGGCTGGAATTCAGGTGGGAAAAAAAATGGAGGAGCCCAGAAATCTCAACTGTATTAGCAGTGAACAGCAAGACACGGTTTCTGCTCTCAAAGATCTTATAAGATAAAAAGAGGAAAAACATCAATAATGATAGTAATAGTAATATGCTGCTGCTGCTGCTAAGTCGCTTCAGTCATGTCCGACTCTGTGTGACCCCATAGACGGCAGCCCACCAGGCTCCCCCATCCCTGGGATTCTCCAGGCAAGAACACTGGAGTGGGTTGCCATTTCCTTCTCCAATGCATGAAAGTGAAAAGTGAAAGTGAAGTCGCTCAGTCGTGTCCGACTCTTAGCAACACCATGGACTGCAACCTACTGAGCTCCTCTGTCCATGGGATTTTCCAGGCAAGAGTACTGGAGTGGGTTTCCATTTCCTTCTCCAATGCATGAAAGTGAAAAGGGAAAGTGAAGTCGCTCACTTGTGTACGACTCTTCCAGACCCCATGGACTGCAGCCTACCAGGCTCCTCCGTCTATGGGATTTTCCAGGCAAGAGTACTGGAGTGGGTTGCCATTGCCTTTTCCATTAAATAACACAAGCACTATTAATTACCATCTACAGAAAATTCATGGCAACAGTGAGAGCAGAGAGATTAATTCTAGCTCTGGGAAAAGACTTGATGGAAGAAAAGATATTTAAACCGGACATTAGGCAGGGTTGGAATCTGATCATTGGAGACTGGTGGCAGAGCAGAATGAGATGAGTCAAGTACCTGAATTCAGTTCAGTCGCTCAGTCGTGTCTAACTCTTTGCGACCCCATGAATCGCAGCACGCCAGGCCTCCCTGTTCATTACCATCTCTCGGAGTTCACTCAGGCTCACATCCATCGAGTCCGTGATGCCATCCAGCCATCTCATTCTCAGTCGTCCTCTTCTCCTGCCCCCAATACCTCCCAGCATCAGAGTCTTTTCCAATGAGTCAACTCTTCGCATGAGGTGGCCAAAGTATTGGAGTTTCAGCTTTAGCATCATTCCGTCCAAAGAAATCCCAGGGTTGATCTCCTTCAGAATGGACTGGTTGGATCTCCTTGCAGCTGCCGGCCCGGCTCTCAAGTACCTGAATACATCATATTTAAGGAAAAGGAAGTAATATACATGGTCTGGAATGTACTAGGATGTACGCATTCATGTGTTTGTGCAAACATGCACACACATGTCCATATGTGACCACTAGGCAGAGTAGGATATTCGTTTGAAGAGGGAGACTTTGGTCAGTCATAACAGTCCTGAAATACTGTGCTCAGGACTTTGAACTTTATTCTGTAAGAGATGAGGAAAAGTCACTGGAAGCTTTAGTAAAAAAAACAAAAGTGACATGATCATAGTTGTTCTCCAAATAATACATTTTTGGTGGTATTTTCCTCCCAGAGATCAAAATTGAAAGTGTGGCTGGGCTGTGAGCTAGTGTATTTCCATCAGAAACTTATCCTTTCCTCGTGCCATTCAGTGTTCACTTGACAATTTTTCATTACATTGATTCTAAGTCAGTTATTCCCAGAGAAAAGACAGAAATTCATCATCTTTCCCTTTATGATTTTCTCCTCTGTCATCAAACACATCAGCAGGCATGAGTTTTATCATAATTCAAGTCCCGCCTTCCGCCCACCTTAATTACATGCATTTCCACTTGATAATAATTCATTGGAGTATAAAAGATGATGGGGAAGTTACACTTCTGTTTGCCTTGGCAATCCTTTGGGGAGAATTCCTATACTGGTGCACAGGATAGGGAAATATCTTATACTGCCTTTCCAGGAACAAGAGATATACTTTGTGTCCTTGATGCTTCAGAATTTATTCACCCGATGCACCTACAGAATTAAGCATTAGAGGAGACTTTAACGACCACTTGTTGGGATATATGAAAGAGGAAGCACTGATGAGGGTTTCTTTATAGCAACCAAACCAAAAACACTGCTTTCCCTTCCCCAAAACATTAGCCTTAACTCCAGTAATTTCCAGTAAGAAATAAGTGAAATAAAATTTGTTGATTGATTGCTCAGAATTAGAATCTTAGGGTAAAATTCAAGTTTCCCCACTTGTTCCATGAATATTTAGCCCACTACCCCTTAACTGAATGCACCTTTGAACAGCCATCAAATTTTAAAGTTAAATAATGGTGTCTAAAAAAGCTTTTCTTAAACCCATATATGTGGAATCTAGAAATGGTATAGATGATCTTTTTTGCACAACAGAAATAGAAACACAGGCATAGAAAATAAATGTATGGACACCAAGGAGGGAAAGGAGGCTGGGATGAATTAGGAGATTAGGACTGACATATATACACTCTTGACACTCTGTATAAAATAGATAACTAATCAGAACTGACTGGGTGGCTCAGAGAATTCTACTCAGTGCTCTGTGGTGACCTAACTGGGAAGGATATCCAAAAGAGAGGGGGATATGTATAGGTATAGCTGATTCATTTGGCTGTACAGTAGAAACTACTGTAACATCATAAAGCAACTATACTCCAATTAAAATTAATTAAAAATAAATAAATAACAAATAAAAAGCCTTCTCCGGTTCCTGCAGGTTGAGTTAGAGATCTGCCCTTCCTCTGTGCACTTAAATAGTGTCTTGTGCATCTCCTTGTTCTATAGCTCATATGCTGTTATAATATCTAATATCTGAGTACTTATTATGCACAATGAATTTTATATATTTCATTTTATTCAGTCTTTCTCATGACCTTATGGGGTAGATACCATGATTATCCTCACTTTAATGGTGAGGGAGATGAAACAAAGCACTTGATTAAGTGACTTGACCAAGATCATACAGCCAACATAAGTACTGGAAGTAGAGTTTGATCTCAGATGGTCTGACTCCAAGCCTCACTCTTACACTCTTTGATAGAATGTTATCATGATCTGTTTCTGTGTCTGCCCTTCTGCTTCCTCCCTGACCCCACTCCAGCTGGGACCCCAGCGTGCATTGGTCTTCTCCACTCTCATACCCCTATTGCCCAGCCCAGGGCACAACACATAGCAAATGGCAGGTGCTCAGTCAATAAGCAGTAGCTCCATGGGGTAGCTCTTCCTGCCACAGTCACTGGTTCATATGAAATCTCTATGCTAATTCTGGTTGAAGACGTATTAAATCTACAAGGAGGAAGAAGAGGAGTCCCTCATATATGTCTCTATTAACTCAGAAATTCAGCCACAGATGTCACTTATCTATATAAGGTGACCCAACTGTGGGACAATTTCCAAGAAAACATTGCTATAAGAAATTGAAAAAAATGTTTCTCTCACCTTCTCCCAAATAAATGTATCTCCAGTCAGATTGGACATGTGCAGTTTTCCTTGATTTTGTAAATAAAGGGGACCCATTTCTGAAACCAAGTCTGCAAAAGCAAGGACAACTCCTTTTCTCCCGCTCCGGGTCCCTTCTCTGCTCTGCACCCAACCAGCAGGGACTCGGGCTTGGGATCTGGCCCACTCACATGGGTTAATCTGAAGGAAACGCTGGCCAGCACTTTCTTCCTGTTGGGCCTGGAGATTCTTGCCAAATTGTACCCTAAGCTGGTGCCAAGGACCGGACATAATTTTGACACAGTACTGGGGCTTTGACACAGGCTGAGGTTTCAAGGAAACATGTATGAGCTCAGAAGGCAACTCGCTTCTTGGATCTGGGGTGGAGGAAAGACAACAAATGCAAAACAGCATCTTCCAAAGAAGACCGNTACCCCTTAACTGAATGCACCTTTGAACAGCCATCAAATTTTAAAGTTAAATAATGGTGTCTAAAAAAGCTTTTCTTAAACCCATATATGTGGAATCTAGAAATGGTATAGATGATCTTTTTTGCACAACAGAAATAGAAACACAGGCATAGAAAATAAATGTATGGACACCAAGGAGGGAAAGGAGGCTGGGATGAATTAGGAGATTAGGACTGACATATATACACTCTTGACACTCTGTATAAAATAGATAACTAATCAGAACTGACTGGGTGGCTCAGAGAATTCTACTCAGTGCTCTGTGGTGACCTAACTGGGAAGGATATCCAAAAGAGAGGGGGATATGTATAGGTATAGCTGATTCATTTGGCTGTACAGTAGAAACTACTGTAACATCATAAAGCAACTATACTCCAATTAAAATTAATTAAAAATAAATAAATAACAAATAAAAAGCCTTCTCCGGTTCCTGCAGGTTGAGTTAGAGATCTGCCCTTCCTCTGTGCACTTAAATAGTGTCTTGTGCATCTCCTTGTTCTATAGCTCATATGCTGTTATAATATCTAATATCTGAGTACTTATTATGCACAATGAATTTTATATATTTCATTTTATTCAGTCTTTCTCATGACCTTATGGGGTAGATACCATGATTATCCTCACTTTAATGGTGAGGGAGATGAAACAAAGCACTTGATTAAGTGACTTGACCAAGATCATACAGCCAACATAAGTACTGGAAGTAGAGTTTGATCTCAGATGGTCTGACTCCAAGCCTCACTCTTACACTCTTTGATAGAATGTTATCATGATCTGTTTCTGTGTCTGCCCTTCTGCTTCCTCCCTGACCCCACTCCAGCTGGGACCCCAGCGTGCATTGGTCTTCTCCACTCTCATACCCCTATTGCCCAGCCCAGGGCACAACACATAGCAAATGGCAGGTGCTCAGTCAATAAGCAGTAGCTCCATGGGGTAGCTCTTCCTGCCACAGTCACTGGTTCATATGAAATCTCTATGCTAATTCTGGTTGAAGACGTATTAAATCTACAAGGAGGAAGAAGAGGAGTCCCTCATATATGTCTCTATTAACTCAGAAATTCAGCCACAGATGTCACTTATCTATATAAGGTGACCCAACTGTGGGACAATTTCCAAGAAAAGATTGCTATAAGAAATTGAAAAAAATGTTTCTCTCACCTTCTCCCAAATAAATGTATCTCCAGTCAGATTGGACATGTGCAGTTTTCCTTGATTTTGTAAATAAAGGGGACCCATTTCTGAAACCAAGTCTGCAAAAGCAAGGACAACTCCTTTTCTCCCGCTCCGGGTCCCTTCTCTGCTCTGCACCCAACCAGCAGGGACTCGGGCTTGGGATCTGGCCCACTCACATGGGTTAATCTGAAGGAAACGCTGGCCAGCACTTTCTTCCTGTTGGGCCTGGAGATTCTTGCCAAATTGTACCCTAAGCTGGTGCCAAGGACCGGACATAATTTTGACACAGTACTGGGGCTTTGACACAGGCTGAGGTTTCAAGGAAACATGTATGAGCTCAGAAGGCAACTCGCTTCTTGGATCTGGGGTGGAGGAAAGACAACAAATGCAAAACAGCATCTTCCAAAGAAGACCGCTAATGACACCGAATGTCTCAGAAGCGTTATCAGCTGGACAGAGTCTGGGCCCCACTGCCTCTCCTCAGGATGCCCAGCACTGTCCCCACAGACGTGCTGCTCCCGCAGTGAGGGTTTTATTGTTTCTTTGTGGTTGGCAGGAAACTACATGGTTATTTCAAAGATGAGAGCAGGATTCCTCTCAGAAAGAGAGCGGTGGTTAGATCTCAAGGATGAGGTCCTCTGGGCAGGGCAAGAGTGCACTGGGAAGGAGGGCAAAGAGAGAACCCCACAGTGTGGTCTAAGTGAGAGATGGGAATTCGGGAGAGAGGAGCAAGTTGGATAAGGGAAGGGAGACGGAGATCAACATAGCAACACAAATGGGTTCTCTTTCTAGAACTTCGCCATAGCAGGAACATGCAAAGGACTTTTAAGACCATTGTCCAAAGGTTGATTCTGAAGCTCCAGTACTATGGCCACCTGATGCAAAGAGCCTACCCACTGGAAAAGACCCTGATGCTTGGAAAGACTGAGGGCTGGAGAAGAAAGGGGTGACAGAGGAGAAGAGGTTGGATGGCATCCCTGACTCAATGGACATAAGTTTGAGCAAACTCTGGGAGAAGGTCCTTCACTGATGGTGAAGGACGGGGAAGCCTGGCACACTGCAGTCCATGGGCCTGCAAAGAATTGGACAAAACTGAGTAACTAAACAACAACAAGCTATTTGCAGAGAGTGAGGTCATTCCCTCCATTGCCTCAAACCTTCAGGAGGCACTGGCTTCCTCTCAAACCTTGAACCAGAGCACTCTGGGGAAGAAATTGAGATGATGCCTAATGGGGTGACCCAGAGCAGAAAAGAGGTGGTTTACATGAAAAGCAAAACAGAGAGGGGCTGTAGAATTCAGCAAAATCAAGAATTCAGATCAGAGGTAACTGGAAAACCCAAGTCACCCCCAAGAACCATCCCCTGCTCTGTGTTTCCCCTCCAGAAGTTGAATAAGGCTTCAAGACAAAAAAATCTCAGAGGCCAGCATGTCCCTCGCAGTCTGGATGATGTGGGAATATCCATGTAGCTGACATTTGAATTCAGCATGCATATTATGATTCTTTAAAATGCTACGGTGATATGTTTTCCTTTTAAATATAATATAATTTTTCTGGGAACACAGCAATTTTGATGTCATCTCTAGAGTTCCATAAACCCCAAGAGAGGATGAGTGGGAAGTGCATTTGTATTTTTTCTCCCCTCTAAAAGAAGAATAGCTGTTTTTAAATACAAAACTCTTAGAAGAATCTTGGTTTGTTTCTGATTCTTTGGAACAGGGATTCACTGTTAGTGAATCACTACAAGTTGTGATGCTTTCAGTGATTTACCGGTCAGCTTGAATCAATTCTGATTCATTTCACCTCTTTACTTGTGTGTGCAGTGTGGGGAACAGAGGGCATAAAGATTGTGTTGATAAACAGAGCAGCCTGTGTTTCCACCCGGGAGAAATACTGCCACCACATAAACGTTCTGTCCTCAGTCCTCTCTGCCATGTGGCATGTTCTTGCCTTTTGATGCTCATTTGATGTTCTAATTTCTTTCTCTGCAGCCTACATTCTCCATGTGTTTGGGTGGAGATGTGTTTTAATGAAGAGATGCAAGGAAATACGGGGTTTGAGGAAGAAAGAAAACACCTGAAGTCTTTCCTCAGAGTTCAGATGTTCATCAAACTTGAAGATAAATGAAAAAAGACATGATTTTCGGCTGTGCCTTCCTTTCCCTCCAAGGCCCCTGACACACGCACGTGCACTCACACACATACGACGGTTCACTAGCAGGTTGCCACTAGGCTATGTGAAGACTTTGGTAACTGCGGGAACTCTGCATAGTTGAGGTTGGGGCAGACAAGAGACAAGACACAAAAAGCATTTCAAAAACCATCTCACAATGTGATCATCAACGTGTAATATGAGCTGGGGGTTAGTTAAATAAAATGTGAAAGCCATATTAATGACCCCTTGGGGCTGTCCAACATAGCATTTCATTTTCCTTGCCAAGGAGGCAGAGAGGTAGGGCCGGCAAATAAATTATAGATGAAACCTCCATCATATGTTTATAAATACACTAACATTAGCATTTTACTTGCTCATAAATCTGCAGCAAACACTCAGGCACAAGATAGAAAGCCCTGTAAAACAATGATATATTCTTGGCTCTTGGGCATCAAGGAGCGGGGCCATTCACTGCCGGGGCCGTTCTTCAAACATGCTCCCTCCGCTCCTGCCCCCCTCATTTAAAATCCATTTTAATTTAAAGATGCACAAGGCAGTGCTCGTGGTCCATTTAGTCATCCTAGTTATACATCATGGAGCAAGGAAAAGAAAATTGTTTCATCTAGAGATACGGTTCAATGTGGTCACCACTGAACAGTGGAGTAATTACCATATCAGGCCCACTCAAAATGCACTCAGGGTGTTCTGTGACCTACCATTTGCTAATCTGCATAGTGAAGTATAGCTTCATAACTATAAATTGCTGACTTAATTAAAACCAGGACCTTTCTGTCATTTAATTACAGGGAGAAAGGTTATTGCTTAAATGCAATTTTCCAAATGTGATTTCTTAACAGTTATTAACTGCTTCACCATCATTTATTGTTTCAGATTTTTCAATTTGAAAATACTCCCCGTGACAGAAGTAATGACTTCATGAAAAACTCAATCTAGAGGGAGGCCAGCCAGCCCATTTGTTTCTCATAAGTGGAGCCGACAGGATACTGGAAAATGTCACCGAAGGACCCTGGGATGACACTCACTCTCGGGGAGTAATTAAAACCCAGAAGGTTGTATCAGAAACGGGGAGAGGTTGTTTGCAGACATGTGAAATGTGGTCCCTCCCGTCCATCCTAGCCGGTGCGTGTCTTTGCCTCATAAGACGTGGTGGTGGCTGGGAGGTTGGGCTTGACTGGACTGAGGACGCCAAGGAGCAGTGTGAGCCTCAAGGAGGCCACAGAGAGCCCTGGGGGTCGGTCAGCTGGTAGGCGCTGATCTGAAAGTGGACGTGCTCCCCAGAGCATCCTAGCAGCTAGGACTCCTGCTGCTGCTCCTGCAAAACGAGAACCAGAAGTTTAGATAGTGTAGGGAGCCACGCAACGGAGAGAAGAGTCCACGTTTTCCTTCATCGTTTGTCATTGCATCTTCTCTCTTTTTCTCTGTGTTTTAAATACGTAGCCTGAGGGCTACACAAGTAAAGTGAGTAAGGAGGGTGAAGTTGACCAACCCGGGTAATCTGGACAATTGGGCACTTTCAGAACACTTCTTCAAGAACAGGGTCTTTAGTTATGGTCTTAATGCTCATGTGCACTAAATGGAGATTTGTGAAGCAGGTAAACTCAACCCTTCACTCCCTCTTGTACTTCATCCCCAGCAGAGGCACCAGGAATTTGTCTAAATCTGTTTTTTTCCCTTGATTTCTGACAGCTCCACACTAGAAAGTTTATGAACCAAACGTGCTTTCTGCCCGAAGGGACCTGAACGTCTTGCTCATCAGCTGAAAGCTCCCTTAAATTCTACTTTTACTTTAGAAGGGGGTTAAAGTTAAAATTGCTCTGATGAAGTAGTAAAATTTCATCCCATTTCTATATATTTGAGCTGTTTCTCTTGGCTTGATTCATTGTGGCAGATACACAAAGCTGACTAATGAGGATTTCATAAAATCCTAATCAGATTATTAATAATCCTTTATGTTCTCCATCAGCACTGTGCTTTGCAGTTTTCAAAGTATCTTCATACATTTTACCAATTTCAGTTCAATTAAGCAGACATTTTATTAATGGTATCATCTATATTTCAAAGACATGGTTCCCACTCACATTCAAAGGAAATCATTTGATCCTTAATCTAATTTTATAGGGTAGCAACAAAAGTGCTTTAAACAAGGCTACACCACACCTTCCCCTGCCATACACTTTTGTGTGTGTGTGCAAGAAACAGAACATACTCAAACTTGATCAAGGTGAGTAAAAGTGAAGTTCAGCATACACATTTAGAAGCCTCAAGGAATCCAAGGACAGCAATCAGCGCACAAGTAGGCTTCAAATGAAGTAGGATGGGAAAGCTGAGACCAGAGCTGCTTTCCCGCTAGCAGCCAGCCGGTCTCCATTTCTCTCTGGTTCTCTGTAGGTTTCTGCTCCTAATCCTCTCTCTGATTCCCCTTCTTCCTCGTGTGACACGTGGTCCAACATGGCAGCCATCACAGCTCCTCAGCTCTGCTTCATGCTTAGTAGCTCAGTCGTGCTCTTCTCTATGCGACCCTTTGGACTGTAGCCCACCAGGCTTCTCTGTCCATGGGATTTTTCCACACCTCCTGTGTCTCCTTCATTGCAGGTGGATTCTTTATCACAGAGCCATTGGGAAAATCCTCAGCTCCGCTTTGTATCACCAACTACCAACATCCACCTCTCTTAGTTCAAATTTCTGGAGGAGATCATCTCTTTGTCTGAATGTTTCCCCATGTAAAATATAACTTAATAGGTAGCTGGGCCTTTGGATAGGAAAATTGTACAATTATATGTGTGTGTGTGTATACACAGCTCAAAAATAATGATCTTTATTTGAGAGCTAAGGAAACTAAGCCTCAGAGTTTAAGCAACCTGTCAAGGTTCACACAACATTTAGGCAACATCTATATTCTAACCCTGATACTGGGAAAGATTGAGGGTGGGAGGAGAAGGGGACGGCAGAAGATGAGATGGTTGTATGGCATTACTAACTCAATGGACATGAGTTTGGGTAAATTCTGAGAGTTGGTGATGGACAGGGAGGCCTGGCGTGCTGCAGTCCATGGGGTTGTGAAGAGTCGGACGTGACTGTGTGATTGAACTGATATTCTCTCCAGTCAGTGCCTCTTTTCAGGGACTAGAAATAGTAAACTCATTTAAGTATCAGATTACTATCATACATATATATACAACTATAAGTTTTGGTTATGTTTCACTTTAGCAATTAACACTAACACTTTTCCTCTTAAGTGACAAGATTACAAATCTAAAGGGGAAATTCTGACCTTTTAAAATGAGAAAATAAATTATTTCTTCTTTTTGGTGCTTAATACAATTAAAGCTCTCATTTGTACCCTATTAGGAGAAGGCAATGGCACCCCACTCCAGTACTCCTGCCTGGAAAATCCCATGGATGGGGGAGCCTGGTGGGCTGCAGTCCATGGGGTCTCTAAGAGTCGGGCACGACTGAGCGGCTTCACTTTCACTTTTCACTCTCATGCATTGGAGAAGGAAATGGCAACCCACTCCAGTGTTCTTGCCTGGAGAATCCCAGGGATGGGGGAGCCTGGTGGGCTGCCGTCTATGGGGTCGCACAGAGTCGGACACAAATGAAATGACTTAGCAGCAGCAGCTGCACCAGCCAATCTATTGATTATTAATATCACTTAGTCAGAAAGTTGGTGGAGGAAGTAACAATGACTAATACACATTCAAGATTTTCATCTGGATGCTGAACACTACATTTGTTAATACAGCAAATGAACAACAGAGACAGACTCATTTCACTCTTGCTATGATTGCTTTATGTGGCAGCCTCACATTTTGGTCTAAAAACCTGATTCTATCTTGGGTGGAATCCAAAAGTGCCCCAGATGATTTGCTTTGAATCTGGGCAGAGGAAACAGCTCAAAACCCCTCCCCACTATCATCACCACCACCAGCAATGAGGCAGGTGGTTTTAGAAAAACATTGCCCTACATGTTATGAAATGACTGGTTATTGTAAAACATCATCCATGATAGAATGTGAGATATAAAAAGAGGCAAGGGAAGACCATTCCTGGACATGGGAGCTACTGGTTTTTCTGTTTGTTTGTTTTATGTTGTTTTAGTAGGCACCTCACTTTGGGTCATCACATTGTGGCTTTATAGCAGCAACCACAACCAAGCCTCACACATACAAATCATTTCTGTGCAGATCCTACAACTTCAAGATTGTTTGCTCACCCAAACCTGCTGTACTTAGCTACACTGATTCTGAACTCTCCCCCTATGTGTCAGTCTGGTGTGTGTGTGTGTGGTTGTCGTTGTTGTGACAGCTTTATTGAGGTATTACTCACAGACCAGTTCACCCACTTAAAAGCCGATCACTTTTAGTATACTCACAGAATTAGTCAACCATCACAATAATCCATTTTAGAACATTTTCACCCCCTACAAAGAAACTTTGTACCCCTTAGCAATAATCTTCTTCCTGCTCCCCTCATTCCAGTTCAGTCGCTCAGTTGTGTCTGACTCTTTGCGACCCCATGGACTGCAGCACACCAGGCCTCCCTGTCCATCACCAACTCCTGGAGTTTACTCAAACTCATGTGCATTGAGTTGGCAGTTTCATCCAACCATCTCATCCTCTGTTGTCGCCTTCTTCTGCCTTCAATCTTTCCCAGCATCAGGGTCTTTTCAAATGAGTCAGCTGTTTGCATCAGGTGGCCAAAGTATTGGAGTTTCAGCTTCAACATCAGTCCTTCCAATGAATATTCAGGACTGATTTCCTTTAGGATGGATTGGTTGGATCCCTCATCCCAGGCAACCTACAAATTTACTTTCTGTCTCTAAGGATTTGCCTATGCTGGACATTTCATATAAGTGTAACCATATAATATGTGCTCTTCTATAATGGTTTCATATAGCGTAATGCTCTCAACTACTTCCATGCTTTAGCATGTATCAGCTCTTCATTTCTTTTTAGGGCTGAGTAGCATACCACTATATGGACATACCACTCTTAATCCATTCATCAGTTGATGAACACTGGGTTGTTTCTACCTTTGGGCTGTTATAAATACTACTAGGAACATTTGTGTGCAAGATTTTATATGAACAAATGTTCTCAATCCTCTTGAATATATATCTAGGAATGAGAGGAATTACATTAAAAATACACAATACAATGTCTTGAGATTGCTTTTCTCTAACTTCCTTCCTCTTTCATTCTATCTCTTAGCTATACAGCAGAACCCTCCAAAGTTTTTCCTTCCCTCAATCTTGAGCGCATGTGATTACTCTTTGCGACTCTATGGACTATAGCCCACCAGACATCCCAGTCCATGGGATTCTCCAGGTAAGAATACTGGAGTAGGTTGCCATGCCCTCCTCTAGGGGATCTTCCTGACCCAGGGATCAAACCTGTCTCTTGCATCTCCTGCATTGACAGGCAGGTTTTTTACCACTAGCGCCACCTGGGAAACCCTCACTCTTAAGCTTCCCCAAAGACTGCCTAAAACTCACAGCTCAAGGAGGCTCTTTCTTCCCCTTCACAGTAACTATTCTATTCTATTCTACTGTATTCTATTTGCTCTTCCTTATCTATTCTCTTCCTCTGAGCTGTAGTTTTCTGTCTTTTCGATTTAAACATTGCTGCCTTGCTGGTTTCTACATGTTTCCTACCACCCTCCTTTATCTGCACTAACATAGCAAAAAACTGGGGCTTGTGGCTGCTCAAAGATGCGTGTGTGAGGCTGTGCATTCGTGTGGTGGGTGCTGCTGCTGAGGGGGCAGGAAGAGGTGAGGGGTAGCAAGTGAACCAAAAACACTGCAGATACTATAATTAGGCTGCTTCAACCCACTGTTAACATTGGGATGTCTCTAAACACAACCCCAATTCTGAGAAAAAAAATCTTGAAAAAGTTCAAGGACCACTGAGGGGGGAAGTAGCAGAGCATGGCCTGCAGGTGGTCCTTGCCCATCCTTCAGCCACGTCTGACTCTTTGTGACTCTATGAACTGTAGCCCGCCAGGGTCCTCCTCTGTCAGAGGGACTTTTCAGGTAAGAATACTGGAGCAGGTTGCCTTGCCCTTCTCCACGGGATCTTCCTGACCCAGGGATTGAACCCCGGTCTCCTGCTTTGGCAGGGAGATTCTTTACCACTGAGCCACCTAGGAAGCCCAACATGACCTCCAGCGTGGGTCCTGATGATGATTCTCTCCACTCATTTTTCTCAGCAGAACCAACTAAGCATGACAGCTGCTTCCTGTCTATTTCCTCTACACCTTCTCCCAGATTTCTGAATTCTTATGTGTGAATGTCTTATATCCTAAAATAGTGATGTTGGGCTAAGGCATCTCTTTCATCTGAGAAGCCAATGTTTCTATGAAATCTGTGTTCTTGACATACAAGTGTTTTACAAGGAGAAAGCCATACCCTGAATGAGCTGAATGGTAGCGCTGTGCCTTTCCTGTGTCACTAGCCGGTAAGTCCTAAATCTTCTGTCTAGGGCAGGGGAGAGAGGTACCAGGGAGATACCCGATCTGCTATCTCAGACAACACCTAATGCTTCTTCTTTGGGAAGATGAGGCTGAGATCATCATCTGCCCAACATCTCTCACTTGTGTAAACCCTTCTAGTGACGTAATGACTCACCAGAAGTGGCCAAGGGACTCGAGGCCTATGAGAGTGAATCTGTGGGAATTTTTCTCAAATATAAGCTGGGAAGAAACAGCTTGTCATTTTTGGTAGCAAGCTGTCAGAATGCTAGCCTGGAGGAGCCCAAGGTCACGTGTCCTGTCATTTGGAGAATCTGGTCTGGAGAGTAAAGGCAGTGTTTCGAGAGAAACAAAAAAGCAAAGACAGCTCATGCTCTGGGAGGAGGAGGTCTTGGATCCGGGCTTCCCTGAGCTCAAATCCACTCTGCTTCTTTCACAAGTTGACTCTGTGAACTAATGCCGTTCACTTCTTTGCTTAAGCCAATCCCAAACCACAGTGTCTCAGACAGTAAAGAATCTGCCCACAATGTGAGAGACACAGATTCAATCCCTGGGTCAGTAAGATCCCCCGGAGAAGGGAATGGCAACCCACTCCAGTATTATTGACTGGAGAATCCCATGGACAGAGAAGCCTGGCAGGCTGAATAATCCCTGGGGTTACAAAGCGTCAGACACCACTAAGCAACAAACACTTTCGCTTTCATGTCACTTGCATCCAAAGAGCCTTGATATTTGGGGACGGCACANCAACCCACTCCAGTATTATTGACTGGAGAATCCCATGGACAGAGAAGCCTGGCAGGCTGAATAATCCCTGGGGTTACAAAGCGTCAGACACCACTAAGCAACAAACACTTTCGCTTTCATGTCACTTGCATCCAAAGAGCCTTGATATTTGGGGACGGCACAAGGAGTCAGCAATTTGCACATGCAAAGGAGTCCGAGGTTCCAGAGACATACTATGTTCTCTTCTGCTTGCTAGGAGGGTGTTACTATAGCTCTTTACTCCTGTCTTGACTTTCTCTGGGTGTTTAAATAAAATACTGAATGATTTCCTATCTTCCATTTCTGCAACTTGGGCCTGGTTGTACTGGGGCAGGTCTTCCATGCATAATTCATTGGCCATGCACCTTGATCAGAGACTCCTTTGTCTACAAGTTTGAGGGAATTTCTAACTGCCACAAAATATAGATCCAGACTGCTTCTCTGGACTTTCTGACAATGTCCTTTGATATTTGCCCATTATGTTATTATACATTAACCACAAGTTAGGCTATTAGTTTAAAGAAGGCAAAGATAGCAAAATGACTTTCGAAGACCAGGTGATTGACAGTTCAAAGACATTCGCAGGTATGTTTGTAGTCTTTTGAAACATCTGTCCACATAGTATTGTTCTCAACTTTTTTATGCCCAAACTCCTTAATCTAAAGAATTATTTATTTTTTTTAACAAGAAGGTGCTAAATCCTCTAGTTTTTAAGGAAAAGTGCAGAACCTAAACATCCACTTTCTTTTCCCCCTGAATTTCAATGGCATGTGATAAGGCTTGGGCAAGTTTCTTTAACACCAATCATGCCTATGCCACTGGAACAGGATAGGAAATGGGTTCAAGCTATCCCAGTGTCTCCATTGAACTTGGAAGGTGACTATAGCCACACTCTATATTATTCTACATTATTTGGGTGAGTCTGCACCATCGTGCAAAGTTCCTTTAAGGTCAGAAAACTGTATTCATACAGCTCAATTCTGGGGCAAGAACCTGGCACCAGAAGGCAGTCAGTAATATTAATGGTGGCTAATATTTTTTATTTTGTAAAACTTTATTTTGTATTGGGATACAGCCAGTTAACAATGTTGTGACTGTTTCAGATCAACAGTGAACAGTAAAGGGACTCAGCCAAACATACTCATGTGTGCGTTCTCCCCTCAAATCACCTCCTATCCAGGCTGCCACATAACATTGAGCAGAGTTCCATGTCCTTCCAAGGACATACTGTATGTCCTTGTTGGTTATCCACTTTAAATACAGCAGTGCTATATTTATGTCCATCCCGAACTCCTGATATCTTTATTTTCTAAGTATTTATTTATTTGGCTACACTGAGTTTTAGTTTTGGCATGTGGGATCCTTAGCTGTGGATGTCAGATCTAGTTTCCAAACCAGGGATCGAACCCAGGCCTCTGGCATTGGAGTACAGAGGCTTAGCCGCTGGACCACCAGGGAAGTCCCTAGTGGCTTTCTTCCCTTGAGCTGTTGAATCCATCTCTGCCTTAGAATCTTTGTACTAAACATTCTTCTTCCTCCCCTGGCTCCTCCAATACACAGGTCTTCAGCTCAAATGTCACCTCCCCAAAGGAGCCTTCTAGACCGCATAACAGACCACCCCCAAAGAGTGGCTTAAAACAGTAATATAATCACTTATTTGGCTTAGGATCTGAGGGGCTGGGGGCTGGGCTTGGGGGTTCTCACACTGGTCTCTCAGACGGTCAGTGTCCAATGGGCACCTTGAAAGCATTCTCCTTCTGCCTCTGGTGCGGGGCTGAAAGACTCAACAAGCCAGGACCAGCACTGCTGGCTGCTCCTTCTCTGTGTGGTCCCTCTGCGGATTCTCTCCATGTGTGGCCTCGTGGAAGCTTGACTTCTTACATTCAGCTGAAGATGCCCAGGGTGAGTGTTCCGAGAAAACCCAACAGAAGCTGCATGGAGTTCCCCTTCTGTACCCTTCTTCCTTCCAGGCCATCACAGAAGGGTACAAGGGGAAGGGACCTAGAAGCCCCCTCATAATGGGAGGGGTGTCAACGAATGTGTGGACTTGTTTTAAAATTGCCTCATACCGTAGGTGAAATAGCCTCCCAATCCCTCCATCAGCTCACTCTCTTAAAATTCTTAGCATAGTATGCAGTGTTAGCTGGTATCTTTTCCTATTGGTTTGTTATTTCTCTAACCCGCAGAAGAACGCAAATTGTGGGAATAGGGGCCTCGCGTGTCTTATTCATCACTGTAACCGCTTTGCTGAGTGGAGCAGTGCCTGGCACTTGAAAGAAAAACTGAAGGTGTTAGTCACTCAGTCAGGTCAGACTGTGACCCCACGGACCAGAGCCCACCAGGCTCCTCTGTGGGATTTCCCAGGCAAGAACACTGGAGGGGGTTGCCATTCCCTTCTCCAGGGAATCTTCCCAACCCAGGGATCAAACCCAGATCTCTTACACTGCATGCAGATTCTTTACTGTCTGAGCCACCAGGGAAGCCTGGCACTTAGTAGACAATAAATACATATCGAATGACAAATGAATGAAAGGTAAATGCTAAGGGCTATTCTGAAGTAGACATCTCATCAAGATTGACATTTCTGGACTTCATTTTGGATGAAGATGGTCCCTCTTCTCCTTTTCTACTCTCTCCTCTTCACCTCCCTTCCTCCTCTCGTACAAAATAGTTACAAAACCCTGATAACACAGTATTGGATCCACTGGAGCCAGCCTCCACTACTGCATTTTAACAAGCACATTCAAACACGGTAACTTCGTCTTTTGGATATGAATATCCTTCAGATATTATGCAACCCCGCACCCTGCTTATTTTACAAATCATGGATTGGCTTGGATCTGTATTTATTTTTGCTTCCTGGATTTTTTGGTTTTGCTTTTTTCTAAGCTAGTAATCCTGAGACCTGGTCTGTTTCCATCCTGTGGAATTCATCAGTCTACCCTTTGCAACATCTTGGTCCCTGAGATTCAGCTAGAGATTTCACAAGCTTGAACACTCTAACGATATGCCATTGGCCCCATCGTCTCTTGTCACAATCCTAATTCTATGTTCTGATAATAAAGCTTCATTAGCGTCTGCACCTCCTTTCCCTTACCTTTGAAACACTGTCTTCGGCTGAAATGGCGAGTGATGCTCTGCATCACATCAGTTGGCTGTCTGACAGCCTTTGTGAGTGAGCTAAACTGTGAGAAAATGAACATTTCTGACAATTTCCATTATCGTCAAATGGAAGTATTTATTTGTACAAATATTAAAGGTTATTTAAAGATGTAAACTGACTTCATTTCATTAGAGGTTTGTATAAGGTAATAATTTAAAACAACTACCCAGACTCATTTGAATAAATTACCAATTCACTTTCTGAAAGAAAAATGCCACTTCTCCAGGCTGTGTTTTTAACTGCTTGCAGTGGTAGAAGATGAAAACAAAAACCTATGAACATTTCAGAACAAGAAATGTTCATGTTCTCTTATTATTTAACATGAATCAGACAATGGGTTATTATTCTGGAAACCAGATGAGACAGTGACATCAAAATGGGTCTTCAAAAGAGGGTAGTAGAGAAGTAGAGACTGTGGCTATATCCTCCTGGATTTCAACTCTAGGAATTTACCCCAGCAAAAAATCAAGATGTGTGCAAATATTTATTTACAGGGATGTTCAGCCCATTGTTATTTATAATGGGAAGAAAAGAAGGAAGGAAAATGTATCTAAGACTACACATTAGAGTGCATATGATACTCTGGAGCACAAGTGATTAAAAATGTTATTAAAAGAAGAATTCATAATGACTTGTGAAGATGTCCACTATATAAAAAGATGTAAAGGGAAGGTATGAAGAATATATATCTTACAACACCATTTATGAAAAGATATATCTTATAACACCATCTATAAAGAAAGAAAGTGAAGTCGCTCAGTCGTGTCCAACTCTTTGTGACCCCACGGACTGTAGCCTACCAGGCTCCTCCATCCATGGAATTTTCCAGGCAAGAGTACTGGAGTGGGTTGCCATTTCCTTCTCCAGGGGATCTTTCTGACTAGGGGATCGAACCTGGGTCTTCTGGATTGCAGGCAGATGCTTTATCATCTGAGATCAAAACGATAACTTGATGGCGGAACTATTGTTGATTTTCATTTTTGTGCTTTTATAATAAGAAAAACACCAGCATAAGTGTGTGTTATTTGCTCAGTCGTGTCCAGCTGCTTGTGACCCCATAGACTGTAGTCTGCCAGGCTCCTCTGTCTGCGGAATTCTCAATTGCCATTCCCTTCTCCAGAGGATCTTCCCGACCAAGGGATCAAACCAAGGTCTCTTGTATTGCAGGCAGATTCTTTATCATCTGAGCCACCAAGGAAGCCCAAAGAGAAAAGCACCAGTAATCCAGTATTATTCAATCATTTGTAATTCAGTCACTGGTGGCTCAGACAGTAAAGCGTCTGTCTACAATGCAGGAGACCTGGGTTTAGTCCCTGGGTCGGGAAGATCCCCTGGAGAAGGCAATGGCACCCCACTCCAGTACTATTGCCTGGAAAATCCCATGGACAGAGGAGCCTGGTAGGCTACAGTCCATGGGGTGGCAAAGAGTCGGACACGACTGAGCGACTCCACTTTCTTTCCTCTTTCCGTGTTGGAGGCGTCATTATTCTTACTTTGCTGGATCAGGTCCTGTTTCCTTCAAGTATAGTAGGTAACACCCCTGGGTGACTGTGTGCATTAATGCTAGTGATGTGGGTATCAGCTAAAGGAGACATGGAGGAAGTCAGTCTGATATCTCACAGGAAGTTCCTTATGCTTCCAGGACTTGGCAACTTAATGTATTCCTTTCCAGCTATGACCTTCAATATAAACAAGTAAAATATTAATTTAAAGTGCTTCTTACAAAACTTTCAGAAGACTTTGTCTTTTTAACGAGTGAATTGGTAAGGATTAGCTCAGCCTGTGCATCACAATTCTTCCCTACCTCTCAGCCCCCATCCTCCCTCCAGAATACCCAATGGTTACTTTCTCACTTTTGGGCAGTCCGGGGAGGGTAAACCATTCTGAAGGTTAGGGTTTTCAGTGACATTTGTCTTGCTTTACTATGCTCGGTACATTGATTCCACCTTATAGTCTAATTTCCAGCTGTGACAGAACATTCCCGGGAGTAGGAAGGCAGAGAGGAAATCGGGTGGAGGCGCTCCAACTCTGAAAATCACGGGCAAGACTCCTGTTGCACTGAGCTGGCAGAACTTGGGTACACAGCCACTGCAGGGGAGTGCTATGGGCCTCAGAGAAATGGTCTTTATTCTACTCGACTAAACTACAAGTTAGGGGTTGATTTTTAAAGAAAAAACAGAAAATGGGTACTGGAGTGCATGAGTGCTTTGCTGCTGCTGCTGCTGCTAAGTCACTTCAGTCGTGTCTGACTCTGTGTGACCCCACAGACGGCAGCCCACCAGGCTCCCCCGTCCCTGGGATTCTCCAGGCAAGAACACTGGAGTAGGTTGGTTGCCATTTCCTTCTCCAATATATGAAAGTGAAAAGTGAAAGTGAAGTCGCTGAGTCGTGTCCGACTCTTAGCGACCTCATGGACTGCAGCCCACCAGGCTCCTCTGTCCATGGGATTCTCCAGGCAAGAGTACTGGAGTGGGTTGCCATTTCCTACTCCAGGGAATCTTCCCGACCCAGGGATCGAGGTCTCCTGCTTTGGCAGGTGGATTCCGAGGTAGCACCACCTGGGAAGCCCACTCCCCCCAAAATGCCATACATGTGGACATCACAGGATAGCATTAGGCAGAGAACATAAATCAAGTGTAATTTTTTCAACATTTTTTACATTCACTCAACCCAGAAAGCACTCCCTGGTGCTTGCATTTATTTGAAAATAGTCTACATGCTGCAGAATGCCGAGATTCGGTCTCTGGGGAAGAAATAAAACAGCTGCAGCAAATAAAGCAGATGGGAATTAAGAATGCTGGAGAGTGTCCAAAATATGATCCCATTGTCCACTAAGTGCCAACTCTACAAAGAATGTGTGCTCCAAAATAGAAACTTTATGAAACTTTGAAGCGTTTGATTAATGTTAAGCTTCATGAATAATGCAAGGCTATGCACCACAGCTTGATGTGAGGCACAGAGAGGAGAAAGATTAGCACGTTCATCTTGACTTTAAAAAAAATTTCAGAAAAATTCACAGAAAGAACTTAGGCATTTGGGGGTGAGAGGTGTGACTATTAAAATGACTGCTGCTAACACGATCCTTGGGTGAGCCTCAGAGGAAAAACACCAGCCAGCCTGCCAAGAAGATCCCCTCCAGAGGGTAGGCACAGTCTTCCCCACTAGGGGCTCCCCGCGTCCAGCCTTGTATGCCGTTGGGAAGAATACTCAGGGCGGGTCATGCATCTGTGATGCAGGCAGGCTCCAAAGACTCTTCTTTGCCCTAAAATATCTTTCCCATCTACAGGTTGCTGAAAATAGACATTCCTCCATTAAACATTCTCTCCTTTATATTAATGTATTACCTCCTGAATATGCACAGATCTCTGGAAGGGATTGCACACACACGTTGTTCCGAAACATTCAAACTTTCTATTCTGCCTCTGAAATGTCTTTCACAATTTTTTAAAAACTTTGGCTGAGCCAGGTCTTAACTGCAGCATGTGGGATCTTTTTCAGTTGTGGCAAGTGGGATCTAGCTCCTCAACCAGGGATTGAATCCAGGCCTCCTACACTGGGAGCATGGAGCCACAGGACCACCCTGNAAAAAAAAAAACAGAAAAAAGACTGGAAGGATGGAAGGAAAGCTAAAATAATACAAACAGTGGTAATCTCTAGGTGACAGGATTGTGAGTGACTTGTTTTGCTTTAATTATATGAACTTCCTAAGTTGTCTTCCAAAAAAATCTGTGTAACTTGTGTAATAAGACAAAATGAGAAGTAGTATAATCATTAGGATTGTGAAGTTACCAGTTACAACCAAACCCTGAGTTTCAGATTCTTTTTCCAAACTTCCAGCAGGTGGCGCAATGGCAATGTGAGCCTCTATCTGAGTTTCACTCCAGATGAACTCAATCTCTGGATGAAACCATCCAGATCCAGGGGCTGGGCAGCCCAGGGTTCCGTACTTCCCACATTAGGAGAAACATCGTAATTAGAGATGCAATGAGATGAGGTTTCTGTTCCTCTCTCCACTTACTTCCTCCCCATCATTTGGCCTGGGACAAAATTCAAATTAGTTTTATTGGGCATTTCTGGATTAGATTGGGTTTGCAGCTCATCCAATCCTAATGATGAGACTGTCAGCTAAAGGGTGGGGGGAAAAAAAGCAAGTAATTTTCTTGTTCACAAGAAAGGCAATTTTTAATGAACAGCAAACCTTGTTCACAAAGATAATAGACATTCTGGACCAATGTCAGTCATGGAGGAGGGAAGGCAGAGAGCCTGGCAGCCTGGCTAACCAGCTTCCAGGGACTGAATGGGACAGAGTCCCTCCAGGTCTGGACACCCCCAGGGAATGAATGGGCCACAGCTGAGGCATGACCTTTGCCTGGTCCAGAAGGGGAAGAGCCCTCAGAAGAACCAGCTCCACTTCATCTTTTCCACTTTTGTTTTACATCTTAAATTGACTGCCCCCAAGACAACTACTCTGAAGGGAATGTAAATAAAAGGATGTAAATAAAAGCCATCAGAGTCCACCAAAATGGTCCCCATTCCACCCAGACCCACAAAGATGCACACAGTCTGGAGCTATGGAATGTTCTGGGTGCTCGCTGCTGTTTCTCATAGCTCTTCAATAAGCCTTCAGTGTCCTTCTTGGTGCTGACTTGGAGAAAAAGAAGGGAGGGAAAAGACCATCTCAGCTCCTCTTTGCAGAGAGAAGCTAAGTGGGTTTCTCCAGCTTGGTCCCAGAAGTTTTCACTTACTGATCTTCAGCCCTATTGTGGTCCAGATCCCTCCACAGACAACTGGCTTTCCTGTGGCATCATCTGGATTCTGAGTGAGTGAATCAAAGCCCTTGGCACAGAGTTGCTTTCAATGTCAGACAACCCACACAATTGGAAGGAACCACATAAAATGATGAGGAACTGGGACGTGGCAATACTGTCTGTATATATGCAACTTGGGCTTCCCTGGCGGCTCAGATGATAAAGAATCTGCCCGCAATGCGTGAGACCCAGGTTTGATCCCTGGGTCAGGAAGATCCCCTGGAAAAGGGCATGGCAACCCACTCCAGGATTCTTGCCTGGGAAATCCCATGGACAGAGGAGCCTGGTGGGCTACCATCTGTGGGGTTGTGGAAGAGTCAGACATGACTGAGAGACTAACATATGCTTTCACTTTCTTTCTTATACAACATCACCACACAGATGTCCATTCCTCTTCTCTCTTGTTCTTTCTCTTTCTTTCTTACACACACACACACACACACAAACACAGAGGCATTCCTAAGGGTACTAGAATAGAGAAGATCATATAGCAAGAAGAAGATAACTAACTTAGATAACTAATGAGACTATATACCAAATAATTTAGCTTCAGGTTTAAGAGCTTGAAGTCACTAAGACTGCATTTGAGTCCCAGCCCTGCCACTTTCTAGTGTGATACTTTGAACAAATTACTTAAGTTCTGTGCATCTTAGGCTCCACCTGTTAAATGATAATAAAGATACCTACACATCACAATGTTGCAGAGGGGATTCAGTGAGATTCTGCCCATGGAGCACTGAGCACCATACCAGGCACTGAGTGGTACTATGCACATGTTGACTATTATTATCTTCTGAAAGCATCAGAATAAAGGGGCAGTTTGAAATTGCTAAACTGGAGCTCCTCCACCAAGGGGAAAGTTCATCAGAGGCAGTTGTGTCCAGGGACAATAGTTTTTGTTACTGAAATAATTTAAGACTTTTAGTATGCTTCAAAGTAGAACTCAACGCTTTTCTTGTCACAAGTTTCCAAGTGGCTGTCTAGGGGACAGCTGTGTGATAAGTTAGCTGGGAGGGTTTCAGATGATCTTCAGACTAACTAACAACCCACATGGCAGGAGTACCAACCCATGGGAAAAAAAACATGGGCCACAATGCTGGAGCAGAGACCTAGATAACCCCTGAGGGGCCAGAGCCCTTCTGTTGGACTGTGGGAAACCCAGGGGACCCAGTGGATGCTGGGCAGAATAGATGCGGATGCTTGGCAGTGACTATTGATCAACAGCAGAAGTATTTCAGCATGTTAATAATCTGTGTGGACAGGCTGGTGCACCCTGGCTGAGTATCCGTTCTAGGTCAAGGTGTAAAGTTCAGTCACACCCTCACCTGACTGGCTTTCATGTGGCATCCATCTGTCCATTAGGCTTCCCTGCTGGCTCAGTGGGTACAGAATCTGCCTGCAATTCAAGAGACACAAGAGATGCGAGTTCAATACCTGGATGGGGAAGATCCCCTGAAGGAGGAAATAGCAACCCACTCCAGTATTCTTGCCTGAAAAATCCCATGAACAGAGGAGCCCAGTGGGCTACAGTCCATGGGGTTGCAAAGAGTCGGACATGACTGGGCAACAAAATGTCCATCGGTTCATTGGCCAGACTGCACAGCCTATTTACAAAGATGTCTTCTTTGGCAAAATAGATCAGTGGAAAATAAATGAATTCATTCAGAAGAAATATCTCCCCAATTCTGGAAGGACAAATCAATAACAAAAAGGCAGAGGGTTGGTTCTTACTCTTCTATCGCTGATGGAGGCTAAAATATTCCAGAGCCCTATCTTTTAGATGCTGACAGTCCAGGAAGAAGGATGAAGGAAAGCCCACGAATGCAGAGAGGAGCTTCTGAGGTGGGCTTGGTGAGTCACAGGGATCATGAGGGACCACCCTGTGCATGGTAAGCTCTTGGGGTGAGAAGCATGACTGGTTCTGTGTACCCCCAAATCAGAGAGTACCCAGTCAATACTCAGTGAGACCAAATGTGGAACTCAAGTGCTGGGTGGAAAGGAGTGATGGTGTATCTGGGGGCAAGTTTCAACAGAGATAAGGGAGATGAGAGGAAGGAACAAGTTCATGAGAGAGAAGACTCTGAAGTCAGCTTTCCTGGTCGTTTATGGGCTCCGGAGTAAGCAAGGCTACCGAGAGAAATTTGTCCACATATTCTTTGAGATAGCCTGGGAGAGCAAGGCAGTTGTCCTTTGGAATTGACAAGAATGGGGGAGGGCGAGAGAAGAGCTCACTGCACCTCTACCATGGCCCCAGGCTGGCAGAGCCAGAGAAGGATGGAGCCTCACTATCTGGAAGGTGCTGTGGGTGTCAGCAGCCATGGGAGACCCCTTCCCTGGGCTGTGAGGTCATCTGGGGCCTGAGAGTTGTTGGTCAGCTGCCTTTTCAAGACTTTGTCCAGGGCTTCCCCCCTAAAAAGCTGTAGGGGTTTGGAGACGGCAACCAGTGGACCTGCTGTGATGGGGAAGCTAGCCAGAGAAATGACTGGCTACTCTAACCATGACCTTCTCATCTGGAGGGCATCCTTCAGTTGACAAAACGTTGCCTCAATCCTAAATCTTTCCAGCAGAGATGATCACTGCCACTTTCTAGATAAGAAAGCAAAGACCCAGAAAGGTTAAAAGATGAATCCGAGGTCTATGACGGCGATAGGCCATCCGGGGCACACAGGGTTGCCATTCAGGTTTCCTGACTCTCAAGTGGGTCCTCTTAATCAGAGTGGGATGCAAGTGTAGTTCCTGGGGAGCAGTATGTAAGGAGGTGAGGTCCTTAAAAAGGAGGTGGCTGTGAAGTGGCTCCCCACCTGGTCACGTATGCGCGATGGTGGCCATCTCAGCTTTAGTCCCTGGATATGCCTCGCTTGACTCACCTACATCCAGACCTTCCTTTAATTACCAGTCTCATTCCAGTGGTGGAGGGTTTTGCTGGGGAAGCACGCAGTTGCGATTTCATGCTAGATACCCTGGTGCCCGCATGCCAGCTGAGCAAGCCTGGGGCTTTTCCACCGGCTATATCCTCACTGAGAAGTTGCCTAGAATCTCAATCTCTTCCTGCAGCGAGGAGAGGGGCAGAGAAGCAGACTGTTGCCCCCAGATAGGCCGGGCACCACAACAAACAACAGAAAAGATTCATGTGCTCAACGAAGCTGAATTTTAATTGATACTTTTTCTAACAGTGGTTCTGAACCAACATCCCTCAGCCCCCAAAGATGATGAAGGGGGTGCGGCTTAACGCCACAATTAGCAGACAACCCCACAACAAATACAGTAAACATTAATCATATTAAATATTGAACGCAGACTCTGGTACGCTTGAAGAGCAATGGGTTTTTACAGTTTTATTTTTACAGAAGACAAAGCAATGATTGTGGAGGAATTATTCTGATGTCAGTGCTGAAGGGAAATAATGTAACATTCTGGAATTTATATAAAAATTACAGCTTTGTTGTGTTTCACACTATATATAGTAATTTAATCATTTGCAGCTGATTAATTTCAGTGAAGGAAAATGTAGCATTATGCATCCCTAATGGAGTTCCAGGGTTTGAATTCTAATCGCCAGTTGGGCACAGTTTAAGTCTAAATTAGCAATTAGCTTGGGCAAGGGACACTTAGGTTAAAATGGAGTCATCTGTTGATGAGTACTGAGTCAACAAGACAGCAGAAAGGAAGATCACCAGAAAAGTGCTTGCCACAGAACACTCTTTGCTGGGTTCATCATTATAATTCCTTACATTAGCAGAATGCGGTTGTGCGTTAGAAAACAATTTCTTGTACATTTATCTCATCTGCATTGGTCTTCATCTAAGCCTATAAGTGGGTATTTGCACTCCATCATATGGTGAAGAAACTGATGCTCAGAAGAAGTAAGGTCACAGAAAGGAAGAGCATTTATGGTGGAGGATTTGAACCCAGTGTTCCAGTTAAAAAGCCAGTATTCTTTCAACCTCAAGATAGTTTCTGGGGAAATTTGCTCCAGTGGCAGGAAATAGGAGGGAGAGAGACACATGGGGCTGGAGTGGTTATTCTTCTAGTTTCCTCACTTTGGGCTTCCCTGATAGCTCAGTTGGTAAAGAATCTGCCTGCAGTGCAGGAGATCCTGGTTTACTTCCTGGGTTGGGAAGATACCCTGGAGAAGGGATAGGCTACCCACTTCAGTATGCTGGCCTGGAGAATTCCATAGGCTGGATAATCGCTGGGATCACAAAGAGTCAGACAGACTGAGCGACTTTCATTTCACTTTCCTCGCTTCAGAGCTGTCAGGAGCTGGCTGTGCCCTTCACCTGGAGGCCACAGCTCCCGTCAAGTGGCTACACTGCCCTCTGTGCCCAGGCTGTACCGATGGCCCTCTCCCTGCCCCTTCAGGCTCAGGGTGGTCATGGTGCTCACTATTGTCAGCCCTGGGGCACTGCCTGTCCTTTCTGGCAGTTTCCCTGCAGCCCGTCCTCCCTGTGAGCAATGAACAACGCAGGGAAGACCTGCCCCAGTTCAGCCGGGCAAAGGTTGCTTTGAAGGAAATGGACACAAGAAAGATGGAAGATAGGAAGTCATTTAATATTTTATTTAAGCACCTAGAGACAATCAAGACAGGAGTAAAGAACTATAGCATTATACTCTTCAAACAAATAGAAGAGAACATGGTCTGTTTCTAGAACCTCCCATCTCTCTGCTTGTGCAAACTGCTGACTCCTTATGCTGTCCCCAAATATCGGGGCTCTTGGGATGCAATGACACAAACTCAATTTAAATGGACGTAAATAAAAAAGTGAACTTATTGGTTCATGGACTCCAGCTTCGGGAAAAAAATGCATGGATCCAAGCTCAGGAAAGTCAGACTCCAAGACCTCCACTGCTGGGACTATCGGCTCTTCCTTTTTTTTTCTTTGTTTCTCCCTGAAGTTTGTCTTTACTCCTCTGACAGATTCAGCCTTGTCAAGTGATGCCGATTGACAGAAACAAAATGAAATCTCTATCATTCAGATCAGAAGTGGAGATCTGAAGTGAAATTCACTGAATCAGAGTCCTGGCAGGAAGCAGGATTTCTCAGATGGTTTAATTAAGGAGATTTTTTAACAAAAGGACTCATGGACAGTGTTCACAGTATACAAACAAGAAATATCGAAGCACCCAGACCTGAAGAGGAGGAAGCTAGCTGCACTGTGGAGAGTGCAGAGTGGGGCCTCCAGTGATCAGGGACACAGCCACTGCCAGCCTTGAGGGCTGAAGCAGGGGAGTTGGGGCACGCTGACCTCTCTCTTCTCCTGCCCTTGGATGACTTACCAGTAACATGCTCCCATGGGCACACCCAACCAGAAACCCAATTGCAAGGGAAATGAGGTGGTGCAGGGTTCAGGGTCAGCCTCCCAGGGTGACAAAATAGGACAGTTAAGGCAGAAAGTGAAACTCAGAAGAGAAAGAGAATAACCTCCATGTTCATCTTGTATCTCTGCAAGAGCTGGGGGGACTGGAAGAGTGAACATCCTTCAGTGTTTTAATGTTATAAGAGAATCTCCCAAGAATTTCAACTTCAATGAAATAATTGACTCAAGCAGGGATCATCCACAGAAGCTAAAACCATTAAATAAAATGCTGACTGGGCGTTCCTTGTAGTTCAGTGGTAAAGAATCCGCCTGCCAGTGCAGGAGATGCACTGTTCCATCCCTGGATCGGGAAGAGCCCGTGGAGAAGAAATGGCAACCCACTCCAATATTCTTGACTGGAGAGTCCATGGACAGAGAAGCCTGGCGGGCTATAGTCCATGGGGCTGCAAAAGAATCGGACAGGACTTCGTGACTAAACAACAAAATGTTGGTTGGTCATCAGGATGTTTACATGATCTCAGAGTATCTTCCCAAAGGCTTCTCATTAATTACCAAAGGGAAGGTATCTTCACAGTGGAGAGACCTGCCAGAGAGCTGCTTAACGAAGCCATCAAACTGAGCACCACTCAGCGATCAAGGGACACAATGACACTACATGCCTTCTTGTGAGACGCAATGGGAAGTACACAACCTCACCTTTGTGTGTGCTTGCCAAAATGTTTAAGAAAGTGAAAGTCGCTCAGTCATGTCCAACTCTTTGTGACCTCATGGACCATATAGTATTCTCCAGCGCAGAATACTGGAGTGGGTAGCCTTTCCCTTCTCCAGGGGATCTTCCCAACCCAGGGGTTGAACCCAGGTCTCCCACATTGCAGGTGGATTCTTTACCAGCTGAGCCACAAGGGAAGCCCGCCAGAATGTTTAAGCTGAGTCTAATTCAGAGAAAAGGACCAGGTAAGTCCTTGGAAGAAAAGTTATGACCAACCTAGATAGTATATTGAAAAGCAGAGACATTACTTTGCCGACTAAGGTCTGTCTAGTCAGTTCAGTTCAGTTCAGTCGCTCAATTTCCTGTGGTCATGTATGGATGTGAGAGTTGGACTGTGAAGAAGGCTGAGCATCAAAGAATTGATGCTTTTGAACTGTGGTGTTGGAGAAGACTCTTGAGAAGGGAGATCCAACCAGTCTATCCTGAAGATCAGCCCTCGGATTTCTTTGGAAGGAATGATGCTAAAGCTGAAACTCCAGTACTTTGGCCACCTCATGCAAAGAGTTGACTCATTGGAAAAGACTCTGATGCTGGGAGGGATTGTGGGCAGGAGGAGAAGGGGACGACAGCATCACTGACTCGATGGACGTGAGTCTGAGTGAACTCCAGGATTTGGTGATGGACAGGGAGGCCTGGCGTGCTGCGATTCATGGGGTCACAAAGAGTCGGACACAACTGAGCAACTGAACTGAACTGAACTGAAGTCCAGATCACAGGGCACTCTTTAAAAAAGTCAGAGCCCTGAACAGCAGCAACCACAAAGAGGGGCTAAACAGAAAAGAGTACCACACACAACTTGGATGAATCTCACGGTGTTGAATAAGAGAAGCTAAGTTCAAGAAGGGTATATAAAACATGATTCTATTTCCATGAAGTTGGAAGACAAAACCCATTTAAGTATTCGGAGCCAGGACAGTGAATTCCCTCAGGGAGTGACGTCAGGAAGGGCACCCAAGAAGGAATTCCAGGATGCTGATGATGTTCAATTTCTTACCTCAGTGCCTGTTACAAGAGTTTATTCCCTCTGTGAAGGCCTGCTGTAGCGAGTCCACTCTGTGTGTGTATGTGTGCATATGTGTGTATTAGGGAGAGAGATAACATTAATGAGGCAAAATACCACCAACTGATGAATCTAGGTGAAGGATTTGTGAGTATGTGTTATCATTATATTGTTTTCTAACTGTTCTCTAGGTTTGAAATTTTTGAAAGTAAAAACTTGGGCAGGGGGTGGGAAATAGGAATGATTTTGAATTATTTTTTAAATGTTACAAGGCAAAATAACTGACATAGTATTCATCAGTAGACATTACAGTGAATTCACATCATTGACACACTTATTTAAATATATGTGAACTGCTCACACTTAGCTAAAATAAAACAAAGAACAAAAGGCAGAGCTCCTTTGCATTTATTATGATTCCTAAACAGAAGCCAAGTATCTCGTCTGGTACACAAGTATAGAAATAACAAACTGTTCCGATGTTCACAGAAAAACTGTTGTGTTGGACATATTGGGTTATAGCTTGGGATCCACAAAACCATACCTATGGGATTTTGAATTCTCAAGGGTTAGTTTAATGGCCAGTGATCTTTACTCTGCTCACTAAATTTAGAACCCAACTAACTTAAGCTGTGCCATCCCTGGCTATGTTTACCAATATGGGGACCTTGTTTTCCTTTAAAATATATAGTCCTGTTTGGGTAGAAAGAGCTTATCGGCTCCCCATCCTCTGATGTTTTTAGGCCCAGGCATGGATAGAAAATCTCAGAAGAGGGCAGATAAGAAAAGAGGGAGAAGCTCTATTTGTTTTAATATATTTCTGTTCCAAGATAACTTACTAGCCAGAAACCAGCAGAGGATCCAATGAAGATCCCATGGTTCTTACTGTCAAAGGTCATCATTGCATAATCCTTATGTGTCCTCCTGCCCTCATCCTTTTAGCTGCCAAGGCTTCAGGAGAGCAAGCACTGTGGCCTCTGGGCACTTGGGTCTGAGGAAGCAGCAGAATCTGCCCGACTCTCCAGTATCCCAATGCCAACACAATGGGCACCTTTGGTTCAGCCCAGCTGCCAACCATCTGTGAGCCACTGTTCAGTTAGAATATAGTAGATGCTCATTAAATGTTTGTTAAATAAATGAGTGGGCTACGGAAAGAAGGGCTGCAGAAGAAGCTGGAGGAGTGGTTTTCATGGAAGATTCTATGTAACTTAAAGGGATTTTTGCTCACTTCTGCTTAGAACCCAGCTCTTGAATCCTTGAGGATGCCATCCTGGGAGCAATAGAGATATACCCCTGGCATGGATATCAATATTCTTATTTCAAGTGAATCCTCAGGTAACTGATATCTGCAAGGGGCCAGGGTAGGAGAGAATGACCGGCTGTGCGGCAATTTAAAGACGACAGATTTCTGAGTCTATGTGTGATACCTCCTGGGAGTCCTTGACTCAGCATTGGTAGGGAACAGAGGCTCTGGCAGCATATAAGAGAGAGTCAGTGAAACTGCCAACTGCAGGGCTTCAGGCTTCTAGCCTCTGTAATCATGTGAGCCAATTCCTTATGCTAAATCCCTTTGCATGTACAACTTGAACTCAGTATTGTGAAACTATGGACTGTAACCTGCCAGGCTACTCTGTCCACGGGATTCTCCCATGTGTTTAAATACACATTTAAAATGTATATATGTGAAAGTTGCTCAGTAATGTCCAACTGTTTGTGACCCTATGGACTATACAGTCCACGGAATTCTCCAGGCCAGAATACTGGAATGGGTAGCCTTTCCCTTCTCCAGGGAATCTTCCCGACCCAGGGATCAAACCCAGGTCTCCCGCATTGCAGGCAGATTCTTTACCAGCTGAGCTACAGGGAAGCCCAAAATGTATATATATATATATATACACACACACACACATATGCGTATGTGTAGCTGTGTATGTGTGTGTGCCCATGTGTGTGTATAATATTATCATATTCTGTTTCTCTGAAGAACCCAGACTAAGAACTTAGATCACACAGTTGTATGATAAACACTTCTGGTTGCCTCTCTACCAAGTTTGCTGAGATCCCCCCCTCCACTTCTCAGTAAAGAGACCCCCTTTCACATTCCCTTGCTAGGAAGACCCAGCTCTCCCAATGGAGATTCAAAATGCCAAACCCTCACCTTCCCAATTCCCAGTACGTTCAGAGCACAGGTGAGCAACGCTGACCCTGCCGTGTGAACCTAAAGGAGAGTTTACCAGGGGCTACAAGGAAACATTTCTTTCCTAGAAAAGGAGCCACCCAAGGGGAAATGTTTTCCTCCAGCTCTGGGTAGAGTTGCACTTGCCCAGTGCCAGAAACCTCGGTAACGTCTAGCCATCAGCAGGGAGACATGGCCTTTGTGCTGAGCAAAGCAGAGCAGAAAGAAACAAAACACAAGAATTTAGAATTCATGAGAATACTGTAGCGCTGCTGAATTAACCATCCAGAAATCACCCTGCCTCCAAATTTCTTATGTGACACAACAGACATTCTTACTGTTTGGGTAAGTGCTTAGTCGCTCAGTCGTGTCTGGCTCTTTGTAACCCTTTGGAATGTAGCCTGCCAGTCTTCTCTGTCCATGGGAGTTTTCAGGCGAGAATGCTGAAGTGAGTTGCCACTTATTCCTCCGGGGGAACCTTCCCAACCCAGGGACTGAACATGCATCTCCTGTCTCCTGTGTTTCCTGCAATGCCAGGGGATTCTTTACCCGCTGAGCCATCGGGGAAGCAAAAAGCCAGTATTAAGTCCTCTTTAAAGGAAAGTCTGTTTCCTGTACTCAAAAGCATCCCAATCGAATTAGCTGATTTTATTTTCATTATTAAGAACTCATATCAAAGGAGGTCTCTTCATCCAGTCAAAGGTATACTTACAGGTTCATTTAGCATTCTTTATTTACAAATAGCAGCGTGAAATGAGAAATGTATTTATATATCTATACCCATATTCATCCCTTCACCCTTCTATCCTTCCACCCCTCTGTCCATTTCTTAATCTAGCTGTGAGTTCCACAGTCAGAAAAGTTCAGAAGCCGAGATTACTGCCTACTTTTGGAGAATCACAACCAACATTAATGTATTAGAGCCTTTGAGAAGTTCTGCAGCAAAGAAACTTCTTTAACTCCATATTTCCTTGATTTTTGCTTGTTTGTTTGTTTTGGTTTTGAATCACAGAACACTTCTTTGAGCAGACATTTTAACAGCAATCCAATTTGGGAAATGTGTGCATGACTGCGTAACTCTCTCTTTCCTTAGATCTCATACACACATTTTAAGAGGACAATTGTTCCCTCTGAAGGTAACACTTGTTATTTTGAAGCACTGAAGCAAAACCTCTAGCACATTCGGAATCTGCTTAGATGTTTACAGATAGCTTCGTGTTAATTTCTATACAAAAGACATATATTTCTGGCCTTGGCGTATTGTTCATGATTCACCACCACATTCTAGGAACCTCCACTCTCACTCATCATCCTGCTTGAGCTAACCATATCTGACACAAACAGTTCTCACTCATGGTGGCCCCATCCCATTTATACCATCCATAGCCCAAGAGGCAATCTTGTGCTTGTGTTTTAACATAAACTTCAAATCACATGCATACTAACACTACTTCATGAGCAAGAAATTACCACATCTGGTTCATTGACATTTACTTCTGGGAACCATTTCAATCAGATTAATCCGTTTATCTAAATAATCTTCCACTCACTTCACAACATCAGAACTCACCAATACATTTTCTACCGATGCTTCCAACCTTCCTTTTTGTAGACTGAGGTGCAGGATTCATTATCACCTGCAGTTCTGCAAACTGGACATTATCAGAGTGTAAGGGAGGTGAAATAAGAGCCTCTATCCCATCAGAGTTTGAGGAAAGGGAAAAAAAAAGTGGAGCAGGTGGAGATGTCCACCCATCTCTGATATGACTGCTGGAGAGTGTGGCTTAGATGCGCAGTAACAAATATGCCTTGTATTAGGACTGGTAGCTAATGCTGCAGCAACAACCCAAGAGTGGCAGATAGAAACAAAGAGTTATTTCCGGTCCACATCACGTGTCCACTTTGGGCCAGCTGAAGCTCTGCTCCATGTCAGCTTCACTCAGGAGCACAGCAGTTGGAAAACTGCCAATCCTGGTGGCAGAGAGGGAAACGCTAGTATGGCAAGCCCCACACCTACTCTCAGAGCTGCCACCCAGAGGCGACGGCATCACCTCTGCTCGCGTTTCATTGGCCTCACGTGAGCTCCATTACCACAGGCCCCCAGCCCTGAGCCCCAGAGCTGGAGAGAGGTGTTCCCCGAGAGCAGGCATCACTGGAAAAGCCACGGGCTTTGTCCCACTGCCTTGTCTACCCTAAGAGCAAAACCACACCTATGCTCTCTACAGACAGGTGGAGCCCAAAGACAGTGGACAATAGGGGATAAACTCCTTAACTCTCCAGTCAGGTGAGAAGCGACCAGCAAAAACAAATCACAACAGGACTTTTGCCAAATAGGTCTTCCACTTACTCATTGTCTCCTGCAGTTTAAAATTCTTGGTTCACTCTTGAGCTCTCTGCTTCAAGTTCCCCATCTTCTTCTCGGATTGCTTTCCCATCATTCTAGACTGCTTCATCCTCCTCCTCTAAGAACTGTGAATCCCACTCTACTGCTGGATGCCTGGCTACCTGAGCCAATAATCCAACCCTTGAGTTACTAACAGGAACACGTGATGCTTAGTTCAGTCTGAGAAAAGTCTGTTTGCGACTTGCCACCAGGGGTTTCTGTTGGAAACACTCACTAAGCAAGTGGATGAATGAAGAGACACCATCGAAAGCCCAGTACAGTAGATACTTCCATGTGAATTTCAGTGTGAGTTTCCCACCTTCAGCATCTTTGCCAATTCTCCTCCCCCTCCCATGGCAGTATCTTTCACTTGAGCTCTTTCTTTATCCAAATCCCAACAGGTCTTCCCGTGTCAATCAAGCTCAGGCCCTACCTCGCCTAGACACATCCCCACACTGACCTACAGTGATGGTGACCCATAGTGATACTCTGTCTACACAACTTGGAGTTCAGGAAACAGAGCTGGAGGTGGCAGAACCAGGGACTGAACCCCTGTACTCTGCCTCCAGAGCCCAGGTACCTGACCTCTATACTAAAGAACAGATGGGACAAGAAGAGGACAACTAGGGCCTTCTGAAATCAATCACATAGGGCATGCCTTGAGCCAGACAGACTGGGGTTCAAGTTCTTGCTTTCCTGCTTACTAGAGGTTTTATTTTAAACAAGTTACTTCACCTTTCTGGGCCTTAGTTCCCTCAGCTGTGAGATGGAATAAGGAAGATTAATATAGAACATATCTGACAACTGTAGACCTGCGATCAATGTTAGGTGTGAATTGTTCTCCTGTTCTCTTTTCCTCTAAAACCAGAATCTTTATATCAATCAGACTGCACCCCGTCTGTTCACTCTTCACTCCGTTCTCTGGCTTGCAAACACAGAGAAAGGTAAGAAAAGTATCTGATAAAGGAGTTTCCAGGCTGGCCTAGCAGTGACTAGACCACAGACACCTCTGTGCGGCACTGGTACCCAGGAGCACTAAGGCCCCCATGAGACCAGAGTCCACTGACCTCAACTGAGAGTCAAGATGTGGTTGAGCAGAAAATGCAGTTCCCTGGGTATTTATTGTTACTCCTCCTTAACAGCCTTCCTTTTCTTCCCCTCTTTAGCCCTCTATCAGATATTTCAAATTTATTAATAGGTCCCAAGTCCAACGAAGAGCTACACAGGGTAGAGCAAACCAATATCTCCTCTACATAAGGACATTCTATATAAAATGACAGAGATGTGGCGTAGCCGCAAAGAGGGCTGAGCTGTTAAATTCACTTTTACAAAAAGAGGAACTCTGTTCCCTCTGGTGTCACCGCCAACAATACTGCAGGCAATCTAACAGCTTCATGTGAATAGCCATGTCTGGATTGCAAGTCCTGGTCTTCTCTGATGGAAATACTGGTTTGGGCTTGCTGGTCCTTCAGCAGGAGAGCTGTGTGGTCAGATGTGGCCTGGAGAGAATCTACCTGGATTTGACTCCCACGCTTGCTGCCTAAATAGCTTTCCTGGTGGCTCACATGGTAAATAATCTGCCTGCAATGCAGGAGAGCCAGGTTCAATCCCTGGGTCAGGAAGATCCCCTGGAGGAGGGCATGGCAACCCATTCCAGTGTTCTTCCCTGGAGAATGCCATGGACAGAGGAGGCTTACAAGCTATAGTCCATGGGGTCACACAGAGTCGGACATGACTGATGAGGCTTAGCATGCTGACCCAGGGTGGATGGGGGCAGGGAGCTGATTACAGAGGAGCGGCAGTGACAGATACACTGAGAAGTGAGATGGGAAGCTGACCGTGAACCCCATGAGCGGGCAGCTTCCAAGGAACATAGGACAGACTTCCACGTATGCACCAAGCACTTCTTGAGGGCAAAACCCCAGTGTGGAGGGCAAAACTCCACAAATCCTAGCGATATAGATGTTGCAGTCAGAATCTCAGTGGGCCACTGGGTGACCTGGAGCATATTATTTAACCCTTCAAAGCCTCCACACCTGAGTTTTAAAACGTGCTGAAGAGGTTAACAGGACGAAGTCCTACCTGGCACAGAGCAGGCACTTAAACAAGGCTGGTTTCAGGGACTTCCCTGGCTGTCCAGTGGTTAAGACTTCACCTTCCAACGCAGCAAGTGTGGGTTTGATCCCTAGTCAGGGAGCTAAGAACTCACATGCCTCACAGCCAAAACACCAAAACATTTAAAAAAAAAGGAAGCAATATTGTAACAAATTCAATAAAGATTTGAATTTAAACAAACAAACAAAACAAAAACCAAAAAGTAACCAAGGCTGGTTTCTTTCTGGTCCTCTAAAAGAACCAAGAAGCAGGACGGGCTGCTGTAATCTTCCTCTCCACTGACATCCATTTAGACACTGTGAGAGAAAAGACACGAAACGCGCTTCCTGTAGCTGTGCAGCCAAGGACTGCCTGGCCCCTGGTGTCAGTGAGCAGACTGGGAACGGCCCTTGATGGAGCTTCTGTTGGCCCGGCAACATCCAGTGAGTGCATATTTATTGAGCACCTACTATGTGCCAGGTGCTGGTTAAAGCACAGCCACTGCCAGCCCCAAAAGTGCATTGTGCAGATTAGAAAAGGTGGCCCTTTCTGGCAGATACAGCCCAGTTAGCACACAGTTTGGCAAGCAAGAAGACTCTCTGTGTCAAGAAAAAGAGTGCCCCTTCATTCGAGTGGACACAGCCCATGCTGGGCTCATGCCTTGGCAGGCAGTGAGTGGCTTTAGGCCCTGAGGACCTCCCTCATCCGGGCAGCCTCGCCACTCATCTGTGCCCACCAGGCACAGCATCCCCAAAGTCATGCATTTCTCTTAAAGATAAATGTGCTCTATTGAAGGGCTTCTCTTTTATTCTCTCCTTTTAGACATGGGAAAATATCCTTTCTTTTATCAAATGATGCTAATAGTAGATGGCGGTTGTTTTATCTCTTTTGTGAACTGTTCTTATCAAAATAAAGTTGGCAACTTTATGTCAGCACTTCTGTTTTGGACATTTTTCTGGCCCGTAAACTTCAAAACTTTAGGAATTATTGTGGGAGGTGTTGTGTGGTGAGAAGCCCTTCTGTTCAAGCAAAAGAAAAGCCCCTGCAAGACCCCACAGACCTGGGCAGGTACTCTGTCACCATCAGGGTCTCTGAGCTTCAGTGGTCTGCATGCCATTGCATTTCAGAATTGCTGGGTTGCTATGGTTATCACCAGAGCTCTGTAATTTCCTTGGAAGTTGCTATCTTGGGGACTTATGAGGTCCGTGCCATACAGATATTCAAAAAAGAAAGGTTTTTGTGTCTGAGAAGTATACATGCTGACAATAAACGGCATTGCTCGAACACAGCTGCACACACACACACGTGAAAATACTCATACACACAGGGGAATCATCGTCTCTTGCATGCTTTGGTGGTTAGATTTATGGACTTCACATGAGGTTCACACAGTTATAGGAAAGCAGGTCTTGGCTCCAGTGATAAATCTGGACTTTCTCTCTTAGCCAGGATTCTCTGGCTCCAAACAAAAATTTGGTGGTCTCAGCTAAACTAGAGTGTATTTGCTCACCTCATTGAGAAATGAGTGTTTGTGTCGGATATGGCTTGATCCAGGGACTCAGGATCAGGGTTTGACAGGTGGTTCAGTGGTAAAGAATCTACCTGCCAATACAGCAGACACAGGAGATGCGGGTTCGATCACTGGGTCGAGAAGATCCCCTAGAGGAGGAAATGGCAACCTACTCCAGTATTCTTGCCTAGAAAATCCCATGGACAGAGAAGCCTGGTGGGCTTCAGTTCGTGGGGTTGCAAAAGAACACGACTGAGTCAGGGAGCAAACAGAGCTCCACCCCCGGGCAATCTGCTTGCTCTTGTGAGTTCCCCTGGGAAGGCCTCACCACGTGGTCAGCTCGCTGCCAAATTTCGAGCCTTGGATTGACCGGTGAAAAAAAAGAGAGCGTATCTCCTCCACCGTTCAAACAAATAAAAGGTCTGCACCTTGGTCTCAGCCTGCCTTAGATCATAACATAAGCCTATCTCTGAACCTATCACTGTGCCTGGGGACACGCCCAAAGCTGGAGCAGTACTGTGGGGAAGCATACGTTCTCTAGAACCGGGATCCCCAACCTCCAGGCCACGGACCAGTACCTCCTGTCAGATCAGCAGCGGCATTAGATTAGAAATAAAGTACACAATAAATGTAATGTGCTTGAATCATTCCCAAACCATGCCCCACCCTCTAGTCTGTGGAAAAATCACCTTCCATGAAACCAGTCCCTGACACCAAAATGGCTGCAGACTGCTGCTCTAGAACAAAGTCAGGGTCAAGGGATTCAGCCAGCCAAACTTATTTTCTCTCCCCAAAGGAGAGGGATCTAAGAAGTTAGTGGCCAGAGAGACGTCACCTGGGCTGCTTCTTCCCCTTTTGCCTCCCCTCACCCTCGCATCTATTCTCCCACTACCCTCGCTCTGCTTGATCCACACTCTGTTCTGAGATGCAGTCTCTGCAAGGCTTCCTCCCAGGCCCCTTGCCTCTGGCCATTGATTGGATCAGACAAAGCAGAGCACAGCAGATCTGAGGAGGCGGGGAAGAAAGAAAGGGGTGTTTTTTCCCCTGCCCCCTCCCTGCTCTAGTCCCTCCCAAGGCCCCATTCTCACACCACCTCCTCTCTCCCTGTCCTCCAGCCTTTGAGGCAGTAACAGCTTCCTGCTGCTGTGATCTTGATACCTCAATGCTCCCGTCTGTTCCACTGATGCTGCCCACTTATCTGCACATTGTCCCTGAGAATCTTTTAATCTAAACCGGGAGTCAGTGAACTTTGGCACACAAGCCAATAACCACCCCCTCGCTTTTTGTAAAGACGGTTTTTCTGGCCCACGGTCACACCCACCGCCCATCCTTTAGGTGTTGTCTGTGGCCAGTTGTGACAGAGACTGTAGGTGGCCTGAAAAGCCCAAAATACTTACTTTCTGGCCCATCACAGAAAAAAAATTGCTGACCCCTGGATAAACCAGCTCTGATGGCTTTTGCTTCCTGCTGGGACCCTTTCTATTTTATCTCCTCATAAAATTTAAGAAGAGAAGGCTACTTTTACTGCAAGATTTGTACACAACTTTTGAGAAGAAGCTAATATAGAAGATCAACACTGCTGGTTAAAGGGGAAACCACACAGGGGATAGAAAGGTGTAGTGATCCTTTTTAAAAAAACCTACTTGGCTGTGCAGGCTTTTAGTTGTAGCGATCCAGCTCCCTGACCAGGGATGGAAGCCAGGCCCCCTGCTCTGGGAGAACTAGTGAAGTCCCTATAGTGATCTTTTTATACAGTGAACCCTGCTCTCTCCCAGCCCTTGAGCTGAGGGGTCTCAGGGCAGAGAATGCCCCCGGTCCGGCACCCCTAGCCACTGCTCACTTAAGACAGCACACCTGGGTGCTCCGACTTCATCAGAGAATGCCAGTGAACGGGAAAATCAATATGTAAAGAACCAAACCGAAATGCCGGATGAAAAAGATGAACATTGCTAGGTTTAGAAAATAAAAATGTTCTAAACAGATAAACAGTAAGCAAAGTGCTTTGATTTGTACTGTTTTCCAGTCCATAAAACCCTAATATCCACCGACATTTCATTAAAAGCTTCCATGCCCGCTGCGGCTTGAACGGATTGCTGCAAACATGTTATTCGAGCCACAGACCCAATTTTTTGCAATGTTTTACATGGGTGCTAAATGGGGGAGAAATCTGATCTGTCATGAACAGAACTCTGCTTTAGGGGAAAAGTAAATGCTGGAGTTAAATGAACAATATCTATCATTTTGCAATGTGATTTTTCCAGTCAATCAAAAAAAAAAAAGTAGGCAATGAACATTTATTGGAGAAACAAAAAATGGCAATGAACACATGCAACCAGATCCTCCTTCAGCTTTCAGAAACAGGGAGGGTTTGTGATTTGAATAATTTCCGGTGAAATAAATATTCAATTTATGTTGGAAATGGTTCATTTGGTCTCTTAGCCTTTTGCAATCCCCAAACCTAATAATACTCCAGTTTATGAAATCCTCTACTAACATAGCAATGCCTTTTCATTTATTGTTACACTCACTCCTGAAGTGGTCCTACTACTAGCTTTCTGAACCATCAGCCAAAATCGAAGGGGCTACCCAGAGCTCTTTTCCTTGATGATTTCCATTTTGTGGCTGCAAGAAAGAGGAAAAAAATCCTAAACAATAAATTAGCAACCCTGAAGTGGATTTTGGGCTGCGAAGCTGGGAAGACTTGGACAGATTATTAAATCACTCCCTGATCCTCAGTTTCTTTATCTGTAAAATGGAACCAACACTCCCTCCTACCCCCACCCCCCAGATATTTACTAAGCACCTTTTATGTGTCAGGAGGGTGCTGGGAGAAGAGGAAGATGCGATCCCTGGAAGGTGCCTCTTGAAGTTCACACGCCGAGGAAAGAACTACCAGGGACAACGTGTTGTGGCAAGCTCTAGGACAGCAATAGCAACAGTTCCTTGAAAGCACCCAGGAGGTACTGGTGGCCAGAAAGAGCCAAGAGGAAGGGATGGCTAAATGTATGCTGAAGAATGAGTCAGAGGGGAGGGGTACAACGGAGGATGTCATCACAAGGGAGAAGAGACCTCTCAGGATTACCGACAGCGTTTTTCGCATGGCCACACCCCAGGGTTTAAGGTGGGAGAGGCAAGAGCCCTGGGAAGCAGGGAGAACTAAGCAAAACCCACGTTCCAAGGACCTCCCAGCTTTGCTGAGGATTTGGACTTTTCCCTTGAAGGCGGTGGGGAGCCCGCTGCACGGTTTCTGTTGGGGGGCATGGCCTGATTCAAAGTGTTTCAGGAAGACCATCCTCACCACCACTAGCAAGCAGGTGCAGAAGGAGTCAGAGGGGAGACAGAGGCAGGGAGGCCCTTCAGCAGCGAGAGGTGCAGTGGCTGAAGTGGGATAGAGGCGGTGAGGATGCAAGAGAAGAGGCGGACGTGGGAGGCGTGAAGTTGATGGGACAGCTTGATAGACTGTGGAGAAAAGGGAAGGAAAATGTCAGGGAGGACTTGGAGGTTCAAGCCTGGACAAAAGAGTGGATGCTGGTTGCATTCACTGAGAGAGCGCATACGAAGCTGATGCTTGGCACCAGGCAAATTAAAGTGTAGGTGCTTGGTAACTGTGTCTCAAAGCAGAAACTTTATTCTCCTAGCTTCATTCTCCCCTCTCTTCTGTCACCCCACCCCCAATGCACGCGAGCGCACACACACACACACTGCCCCCACCCACTCTAGCTCGTCCTGCACATCACTGCCTGGTAAATCTTCTTAAAACACCAATTTGCCTGTCAGATTTAAATGGCTCATTTAAATGGCTCAGGATTTCCCCAGGCACCACTCAAAGCACCCCCTGCTCAGCCTCCCTAATCCAGCTCCCCTATCAAGCCAGCCCTGTTTCCTCTCTGCCTCAGTCCGGCCGCGCAGACAGCAGCCCCATGACCTGCCGGCCTCCAGGCCTTTATTCAGGCCGTGCTCT
The DNA here is from genome assembly GCA_006410875.1 of Neotragus pygmaeus. Lineage (NCBI taxonomy): Eukaryota > Metazoa > Chordata > Mammalia > Artiodactyla > Bovidae > Neotragus > Neotragus pygmaeus. The sequence goes on along the minus strand of SJYV01010795.1, from coordinate 930,568 downwards.
GCTCCCGGAGTACTGGCCTTTCCTTCATCCTGCCACTGGAAGTTAACATCAGAGAGTCACAGTGGAGACCATGATAAAAGAAAGCAATTCCCTCTGTACCCCTGTTACTTCTGTTAATTCAACACAGGCTTAATTCTTTGACATCTAGGCAACACAGAGAGGCTATGGCTGAGTTTCAAGAGAAGAGACACAAGACATAAGTTTATCTAGATTATAGAGAAACTGGCTAATAAAATGTCTTGTTACATCTTTCTAGCACATTCCATACTCTCCGAGTCTTTTTGATTTTGAAATGCATTTTTAAAGTATGAGTGGATTATAATTGTCAAGGGAAAAAAAAAAAGCAGTTTTCTTTCAGGCCTTAAGCTATAAAAACTGCGATTCCTATTCTCTCTCCAAATGAGCCCACTTTAGGATGTCCTGCTGGGAAATGAAGGCAATTGCTTGATGCTTAGGAATTACCAAAGATTTACTTGAAAGTGCTACCTCACACTCGGTAGGCAATAAGCCTAAATGAAAAGGAAAACAATTAGCCCAAATATGCCAACTTCAACAGTGTTGATTGGTCGGCTGGTTGATTTTGAAAGCCCATTTTTATTTCTGGGATCAAAAATTGCAAAAATAAACAACAAACAACAAAAACTCCAGTTGTGACAGTCCATGGATGAGAAGTCCCTGGGGCAAGCACAGGCAGGGTTACTTTGAAGGCCACCCACGTTTGGGTCTGAGCCCCTCCCAGGGGCCAAGGAAGCTAGAGGGCCACCTGGAACAACAGAGACTCATGTCCTGCTGTCTGTCCAGCAAGCTTCCCCACTGGGACGTGACAGCCCTCCTGCCCCAATCCAGCCTCAGTCCCTTTTCAGCCCCCAGGCCAGTGTTTCTCAAACAGTGGTTCAAGAACCACCTGTAGTTGCATCCAAATCACCTGGACTCTTAAAACATGCAGGTGGCTGTTCCTATACCCCCTTCCTGAGACCACATCCCTCAAAGTGGGTTCATTCATCACCACCACCAGTACAGCCACATTAGCAAGGCTTCTCTTCCCTCCCAGTCCATTAGCATTTTCCTTTCATTGTTCTCCTTAGCCTGCTAAAAGTCCCTGGTCTATTGTTCAGTTCTAAACTTTCCTGCAATTCCATTCTGTTGCCCCAGTAAATTTACTCTCCACTCACCTGAATAACTTTATCATATTTCTTCTTCTGCTGTTGCTGCTGCTAAGTCACTTCAGTCACGTCCAACGCTGTGCAGTCTGATAGATGGCAGCCCACCAGGCTCCCCCGTCCCTGGGATTCTCCAGGCAAGAACACTGGAGTGGGTTGCCATTTCCTTCTCCCATGCATACAAGTGAACAGTGAAAGTGAAGTCGCTCAGTCATGTCCAACTCTTAGCAACCCCATGGACTGTAGCCTACCAGGCTCCTCTGTCCATGGGATTTTCCAGGCAAGAATACTGGAGAGGGTTGCCATTTCCTTCTCCACATATCTCTTCTATTCTTCTATTCTCTTCCAACTACAATTTACTGATTACCAATCCCATCACTTTGTAGCATTTGACTTTTCTCCTAATCTCTGAAAATTTAGAGGCTGTCCATTGAGAATTCCTTGCTCCTTGGAGAAAAAGCTATTTCAAACCTAGACAGCATGTTAAAAATCAGAAGCATTCACTTTTCTGACAGAGGTCTATATGGTCAAAGCTATGGTTTTTCCAGTAGTCATGTACAGATGCGAGAGTTGGACCATAAAGAAGGCTGAATGCTGAAGAATTGATGTCGTCAAACTGTGGTGCTGGAGAAGACTCTTGAGAGTCCCTTGAACTGCAAGGAGATCCAACCATTCAATCCTAAAGGAAATCAGTCCTGAATAGTCACTGGAAGGGCTGATGCTGAAGCTGAAGTTACAATAATTTGGCTGCCTAATGTGAAGAGCCAACTCATTGGAAAAGAACCTGATGCTGGGAAAGATTGAGGGCAGGAGGAGAAGGGGGTCACAGAGGATGAGGCGGTTGGATGGCATCTCCGACTCAATGGACTTGAATCTGAGCAAACTCCAGAAGATACTGAAGGACAGGGAAGCCTAGTGTGCTGCAGTCTATGGGGTCACAAAGAATTGGACACGACTGAGTGACTGAACAACAGCAATGAGAATTCCCTCCTCTTCTAAGCTTCAATCCCCTCCCCCCCCCCAATCCTCTCTCCACTGGACCCATCCCTCACCTTGACCTGAATCCAGGATCTCACCTCACCCTCCTTCTCAGAACTTTTGCAGTGCCGTAGGCCTCCTCTCTCCTGTATGTCCAGTCTTGCACTCTCAACCCAGTCCTTCCGTCTGGCTCTTTTTTCATTCCATTGTACAGTATCACTGGAATGGGGAATTCTCTCCAATATCCTAGAAGTACGCATCAGTAGGACATATTTTAAACTCAGTTACCACAACTGAATGTTAACTTGTTATCTATAAATACTTACTAGAATGAAGAATATGTTTCAGAACAGTTTTTTAAACTTCTGATCATAGAAAGTTTCAAATATATTAAGAAACAGAGAAGTGATACAGGGTCACGAGTCAGAAATGACTGAGCCAGCATGCAAGGGCAACTTATATATATATATATATGTATATGCTTCAGATGTACAGCATTATGATTTGACATCTGTATGCACTACAGAGTGATCACCATGACAAGTCTAGCTGCCATCTGTCACCATACAATTGGCCCACCTTACCCATTTCACAGCCTCTCCCCCCAACCAACTTCCCCTTTTGTATCCACTAATCTGTTCTCTGTGTCCAAGTTTGTTTTTATTTTTATTTTGCTCATTCATTTTTTTTAGATCCCACATCTGAGTGAAAACATAAGGTATTTGTCTTTGTCTGATTTATTTCACTTAGCATAATACCTTCAAGGTCCATCCATACTGTTGCAAATGGCAGGATTTCCTTCTCTTTTATGGCTAAGCGAAGAGTTGACTAATTGGAAAAGACTCTGATGTTGGGAGGGATTGGGGGCAGGAGGAGAAGGGGACAACAGAGGATGAGATGGCTGGATGGCATCACTGACTCAATGGACGTGAGTCTGAGTGAACTCGGGGAGTTGGTGATGGACAGGGAGGCCTGGCGTGCTGCAGTTCATGGAGTCGCAAAGAGTCAGACACGACTGAGTGACTGAACTGAACTGAGCATCCCATTGAGGGCAGGAGAAGGGGATGACAGAGGATGAGATGGTTGGATGGCATCACCGACACAATGGACATGGGTTTGGGTGGACTCCAGGAGTTGGTGATGGACAGGGAGGCCTGGCGTGCTGCAGTTCATGGAGTCGCAAAGAGTCGGACACAACTTAGCGACTGAACTGAACTGAACTGAGCATCCCATTGTGTGTATGTGTGTTTGTGTGTATGTTAGACTATCAGAAAAACTCTGCCTTGTCTCATTTCCCCTTCCAACTACCATCCTTTCTGTCTCTTCCCTACCCATAGCCAAAGTTCTCGAGAAAGCAGTCCTCTACGCCTTAATTTCTTCAGTTTCTACCCACTCTTAACCCATTTAGGTCTGGTCTGGCTTCTGCACCGTAGCTCCTACAAATAATAATGGCCTCCATACCACCAAATCAAGCAAATGTTTTATTTCAATTCCATCTTATTCTAGTATAAAATTTAGTACTTGAAACAAGAATTCATTTTTTCTTTTTTGTGATTCTATTAAATGACTGGGATAAGCTGGGCAGGTCTTACTTAGGTTGTCTCAAAGGGCTGGTGTCATCTTGACACTAAGGTGACTCATGCCTTACATGTTGGTACCCAGGTTGGAACAGCTGCCACAACCGGGATGGCTAGGCATCATCTCTCTCTCTCTTCATGTGGCATCCGCATAGTGAGTTTAGCCTTCTTCACAGCATGATGGTCTGAGGGTAAACAGACTTTTTACATGGTGGCTGGCATCCCTCTGAGCAAGCATTTCAAGAGACCAAGGTTGACACTGCAAGCTTCATATGACCTATCCTCAAAAGTCACAAATTCTATTAGTTGAACAAACCCAGGCCTCATTCAGGGTGAGAGGGTACTACACAAAGTGTGAATTTCAGGAGGCATAATTCATTTGAGGGCCATCTTTGGAGACTAACTGTCCTACTTGACTTTCCAACAACTATCAGAGGGACTTCCCTGGTGGTCCAGTGGCTAAGACTCTGCAGACCCCTAATGCAGGGGGTCTGGGTTCGATTCCTGGTCAGGGAACTAGATGCCACATGGTACAACTAAAGACTCCACACGCTGCATCAAAGACTGAAGATCATGTTTGAAACAAGTAATGCCTGGCACAGCCAATAAATTTTTAAAATTATCAAAGCCCTTGTGAACCATCCACTTTTTGAAACACTATCTCCTTGCTCCCATAACAAACCATTTTTCTGTTCTGTTTCTACTTCTCTGATGAGAGAGGGGTTTGTAGGTCTCCTCTGCTCCAGTCCTCCAGACCTGTCTCTAAGTCTCCTTTCTCCTATATCCCTTCTCTCCTATATCTCTTTAATCTCTTCTCAAATTAAATTAAGTCATTTAATCCAGGTCTATTATTTCAATTAATTCCTAAAATACATAAGACTAAAATATTAATCATTCCAGCCCAAACTTGTCCTCTGAATAGCATACCCCACCTCTCAAAACCTCCCCTTGAAGATCCCAAAGGTATCCAATTTAGCATAACTAACCTGAACTTAGAATAGACCACTGCCCTCATACGGGGCCTCTTCCAGAATTCTCCAGCTTCCTGGAGGATAACTCACCTGGCACACAGTGGAGCTGCCCCTGTTGTCTCAGTTGTGACCATCCTAAAGGGACTGATAACCAGCCAGTCCCAGACACACGAGCAAGTCAAAATGAGGAGGACGCTCAGCCAACCACAGCTGGCCGAAGAGGCAGAAGCGAGACCAGCAGAGAGCAGCCAAGCCAGCCCAGCCCAGCTGAACTCCTGTGAACTGGCACAATAAACAAATGTGTGCTTTTGTATGCCACTGAGATTTTGTGGTTTTCTCACTACATAGCATTATTTTGTCAATGGATATCTGATACACTACAGCTCAAACATTCAACAACTGAAGAAAGGTGCAATATCATGCAACCTCTAAGAATGCTGTGTAGATGTAGAGTCATCCCTCAGCATCAGTGAGGGGATGCTTCTCAAATCCCCGGGGGGTATAATAATCAGAAAATACTCAAGTCATTTGTATAAAACAGAGTGTTGTTGTTTAGTTGCTTAGTTGTGTCTAACTCCTTTGTGACCTCATGGACTGTAAATCGCCAGTCTCCTGTCCATGGGATTTCTCAGGCAAGAATACTGGAGTGGGTTACCATTTCTTTCTCCAGAAGATCTTCCCGACCCAGGGTTCGAACGGTGTCTCCTGCATTGGCAGGCAGATTCTTTACCACTGACCCACCAAGGAAGCCCCATAAAATGGAGTGGTATTTGCATATAATCTATGCATATCCTCCTGTGTAATTTAAATCATCTCTAGGTTACTTATAATAAGGAATACAATGAAAATGTTATGTTGATAGTTGCTGGCACATGGCAAATTCAACGTTTGCATTTTGGAACTTTTTGAAAAAAAATGTTTTTTAAGTATTTTTCAATCTATTGGTTGAATCCGTGGACATAGAACCTACTGATTGGAAGGGCTGACTGTAAACGGACTTGAAGTGTTCACAACAAACTGATAAACTGCAGAAGGAGGAGAAGATTGAAAAACAATGTGTAGAATATGACACCATTTTCCTAAAACATGCATTTCTATATTTGCATATGAAAATGTCAGGTCTAATATACAACAAGATGCCGACATTGTTATCTCTGGGTGGTAAGACTTACTATAATTTTCATTTTATGTCACTCATATAATTGTTCAAAAGGGAGGAAAAAATCTTTGCTGATAGTACATTTCGTTTGGCTATCCTTTGGCTTGTTGGTAAAAATCCTGAATATTTTTTTATTATGTTTTGCAGAGGAGGGCGCCAGAAGTTATTCCTGCAGCATCCTGTGCAGGCAATGTGGACACCACCTCTTCCAGGACTTACTAAGGGTTGCAAGTATAAGAACACACCTGTCTAATTTCTACTGGCAAGCCTGAAAAGAGAAGTTCACACCAGTGGTCTTCCCAGCCCACCATTAGAACCTGGGAAGCCTTAGAAGTCCCTGCCTTGGAGACAAGGATGGGGAAACTGGGAGCAGAGTAGGACACCTCTAGAAACTTCCTGCCTGCGGGGCTTAGTTATACGTCTCGGACAAACAAAAGAAATCTTCCTCTAAGTTCTTACTAACAGGGTGTCAAATGTCATAATTCAGAATAAGAAATTCAATGCCCCAGGGCAGGCCAAGGATACCTAAGGGGCTAATCCTTCCTAAGGCTGAAAGGACTTTCTTTCTTTTCTTTCTTTAAGCTTCCTTCCTTCCTTGCCCCATTTCCTCTCCCTCCCAATCACTCAGGGAGTGNTCCAGGAGATGGTGATGGACAGGGAGGCCTGGCGTGCTGCGATTCATGGGGTTGCAAAGAGTCGGACATGACTGAGCGACTGAACTGACTGACTGACTGAACTAGGGTTGAAAGCACACTTTTCCACACTGTCGATGGAAGTTTACAGAGCTGATTGTTAAAAATCACTCACAGGACCCTAAATGACAGTGTTTATAAAAACGTACAGGAAAAGGATGCAGTATACAACATTAAAGACATCCATCAACAATCAAAGGCTATCTCATAGGAACAGGTCTGGAAAGGTCAGAAAGAATCGCCTATTGTCCCCCTTTCTGTAAAAGTCATAGTCAAATTCAATTAATCTATTGGGTGAGGAACCACTGTTGTAGGTACAGAATACCTCAGAACGAAGGAGCCCCAAAGCGCACCCCGCCTGGTCATGTAAGTGTATTCTTTCTCCATAAGAGCAAAGTCTTCCAGAGATCTCAAGAACAATGCTGACAAGCTGCAAAAATTCCTCTCCAAATTCCTCAGACACTGGGTTTCAAGGTAACATGATGAATGGGTATGTTTCATGCCTTAACTAGGAGTTCAGTGCTATGCTGAATATTTAGGAAAACTGATCAGGTTAGTTTCTAAGCGAAAAGCAAAAGTGTTAGTCGCTCAGTCAGGTCAACTGTTTGTGGCCCCATGCACTATAGTCTTCGAGGCTCCCCTGGAATTCTCCAGGCAAGAATACTGGAGTGTGTAGCTATTCTCTTCTGCAGGGGATCTTCCCGACCCAGGGATCGAAATGGGTCTCCTGCATTGCAGGCAGATTCTTTACCATCTGAGCCACCAGGCCTTCACTAGGAGTCAGTCATATGCCGAAAATTTAGCAAAACCAGAGTCACACAATAGGCCACTTGAAATTGTTCCAGGTATCACTGATTCTCTATTTTTTAAATTCATGTTTCTCTGTGTTTTTCCTTTAGGATAGTTTCTATTGTTATGCCTTCAAGTGCGTTAATATTTTCTAATGCTTTTGTGATATTGTGATTTGTTTTATGAAATATATATTCGGTCTTTGTCTCCTTCTTGATCCAGAGCTAAACCCCTTGGATTTTCCTAAATGATAAGAGTAATAAAGGTGTCCTTTGTTATGTGTAACAAGTCCTTTTCACCTACCTCTGAGTTTAATTTAATAAGATGATTTTGTAAAGTGCCAAGGATGGGGGAACTAGCCATGTGATTATAGGATTGGAACTCTCAGCCATATCCCCCAACTTCCAGACTCCAAGGAGGTGAAAGGGGCTGGTACATGAGTGAATCACTAATGGCCAATGATTTAATCAACCATGCCTATGTAATGAAACCTCCATCAGCCCCAAAAGGAAAGGGTTTGGTGAGCTACAAGGACCTAACAAAAACAGAAGAGATTAAGAAGAGGTGGCAAGAATACACAGAACAGCTATACCAAAAAAGGCTTAATGACCCAAATAACCACAATGATGTGGTCACTCACAGAGAGCCAGACATCCAAAGTCAAGTGCGTCTTAGGAAGCATTACTAAAAACAAAGCTAGTGGAGGTGATAGAATTCCAGTTGAGCTATTTAAAATCTAAGTTGATGTTGTGAAAGTGCTGCACTTCATATGCCAGCAAATTTGGAAAACTCAGCAATGGCCACAGGACCAGAAAAGGCCAGTCTTCATTCCAGTCCCAAAGGAAGGCAATGCCAAAGGATGTTCAAATTACTTTTGAACATTCATTTCACATGCTAGCAAGGTAATGCTCAAAATCCTTCCAGCTAAGTTTCAACAGTACATGAACTGAGAACTTCCAGATGTACAAGCTGGATTTAGAAAAGTCAGAGGAACCAGACATCAAATTGCCAACATCTGCTGAATCATAGCGACTGAGCAACTTCACTTTCACGCATTGGAAAAGGAAATGGCAACCCACTCTAATGTTCTTGCCTGGAGAATCCCAGGGATGAGGGAGCCTTGTGGGCTGCCATCTCTGGGGTCGCACAGAGTTGGACACGACTGAAGCAACTTAGCAGCAGCAGCAGCCGAATCATAGAGAAAGCAAGGGAATTCCAGAAAAACATCTACTTCCACTTCACTGACTATGCTAAAGCCTTTGACAGTGTGGATCACAACAACCTGGAAAATTCTTAAAGAGATGGAAATACCAGATCACCTTATCTGCCTCCTGAGAAACCTGTATGCAGGTCATGAAGCAACAGTTAGAACTAGACATGAAACAATGGACTGGATCAAAATTGGAAAAGGAGTACATCAAGGCTATGTATTGTCACCCTCCTTATTTAACTTATATTCAGAGTACATCATGAGAAATAGCAGGTTGGATGAATCACAAGTTGGAATCAAGATTTCCAGGAGAAATATCAACAACCTCAGATATGCAGGTGATAACACTCTAACGGCAGAAAGCAGAAAGGAACTAGAATATCAAGAGGTTCTTGATGAAAGTGAAAGAGGAGAGTGGAAAAGCTGGCTTAAGCCTTAACATTCAAAAAACCAAGATCATGGCATCTGGTCCCATCACTTCATGGCAAAAAGATGGGTAAAAAGTAGAAACAGTGACAGATTTTAATTTTCTTGGGCTCTAAAATCACTGCAGAGTGTGACTGCAGCCTTGAAAATTAAAAGACGCTTGGTCCTTGGAAGAAAATCTATGACAAACCTAGGCAACATTTAAAAAGCAGAGACATCACTTTGCCAACAAAGGTCTGCATGTCAAAGCTATGGGTTTTCCAATAGTCATGTATGGATGTGAGAGCTGGACTATAAAGGAGACTGAGCACTGAAGAATTGATGCATTCGAGCTATGGTGTGGAGAAGACTCATGAGAGTCCCTTGAAATGCAAGGAGATCCAACCAGTCAATTGTAAAGGAAATCAGTCCTGGATATTCATTGGAAGGACTGATGCTAAAGCTGAAAATCCAACACTTTGGCCACCTGATGAGAAGAACTCAGTGGAAAAGACCCTGATGCTGGGAAAGATTGAAGGCAGGAGGAGAAGGAGACAACAGAGGATAAGATAGTTGGATGGCATCACCGACTCGATGGACATGAGTTTGAGCAAGCTCTGGGAGTTGGTAATGGACAGGGAAGCCTGGTATGCTGCAGTGCATGGGGTTGCAAAGAGTCAGACATGACCTAGTGATCGAACAACAGCAAAGACACATAAGTCCTCAGAGGATGGTAAGTCCAGTGGACACATGGAAACTCCGTGTCCATTCCCACATACCTTGCTCTATGCATCTCCTCCATCTGGCCATCCTTGAGTTATACCCTTTTATAATCAAGTACATAAAACGTTTTCCTGAGTTCTGTGAAAAGTTCTAAGAAATTAATTGGACCAAAGAGGGGATTCAATCTATAGACAATCAGTCAGAAGCACATGTAACAACTTGGCCTTCTAACCAACATCTGAAGTTGGTGGGGAGACAGTCGTGTAACATTGAACACTTAACCTGTGGGATCTGACATCTCTGGGTAGATATGTCAGAGCTGAGTGAAACTGTAGGAGGTGGTGCTGCAGAATTGCTTGGGAAAACTCCAGATGCATTTGGTGCTCAGAAGCATCAAAGGCGACAAAATATAGTGGTATTCAGAGAGTATTCAGTATGTAATGTAAATGAAAGCAATAGTTTTTCTTTATAACCATGCAGTGTATTTTTCATCTTAGGTATAATTTTTAACCTCCAGAGTTTCAATTTAAGTCATTTTTATATCTTCATTGTCTCTTCTGAATCTTTTAGACATACTGAATACAATTATAATAACTTTCAATGTTCCTCCCTGTTCACTCTAACATCCATGTCTGCTCTGGGCCAGTTTTATTTGATTATTCTCTTCATTACAGGTATGTTTCCATGCCTTCTTGTATCTGACTGGATGCTAGTAACTGTGTTTTATCTTGTTGGGTGCTGGATATTTTTTGCATTCCTCTAAGGTTTTTCTTGAGCTTTTTACCTCGGATGAAGTTCAGTTACTTGGAAATGTTTTTTGTTTTTTTTCCAAGTCTTGTTTTTGTGCTCATTACACATTTTCTGGAGTAGGGCTCTGACTGCGGCTAATTATTCCCCACCACTGAATCAAGACCTTCCTGAGTACACACTCCACCAGTGCCCCAGGAACTGTCTTTCCAGGCCAGCTGCTGGGAACAGGCATCATTCCTGACTCTCACTATTCCTTCTCACCTTTTCAGATGGTTCACTCCTCAGGCTCTGGATGCACAGATCAGTACTCTACTGAATACTCAAGGGGACCCTCTGCTGATCTTTGGGGTCTCTCTGTGCAGCTGTCTGCTGTCTGGTTCTGTCTCCTAAGAAATGTGGCTGATTTGGTCCCTGGACCCTCACCTTTCTCTTTTCAACTTGGGGCATCTGCCAGGCTTCATCTTAGTTTCTCCTCTCTGAATTGTACCTTGGAAAATATGTGAACAAAAGCAAACTCGGACCATGGTAGGAGTCACCTTACTTATTTCTAGTGTCCTTCATTGCTGGTGACCAGTGCCTTTGAAACTGTTGTTTCATATGTTTTGTCTGTTTTTTTGTTTATCTGTTTGAAGTAGAAGTGTAAATCCAGCCCCTTTTCTCATCCCCCTTGACCAGAAGTAGAGATTGGTAGTTATTATTATTCTACTATTTATTCAGAATACCTTTTGGGCCCCTACATGCACCAGGTATTGCCCTAGGTGCCGGGTATACGATGAACCAACAATAATGGTCCCCAGAATCAAGGTGAATCTGTCTTATGAGGATCAACTTGTGGCGAAAGGCAATAAATGTGCTGGTCCCTGGAGTTAGCACATATACATGAATTATATTGGTCCTTCCTCTCAAGGAATTCAGAATTAGGGAAGACAAAGAAGGCAGATTTCTTAACCCAATGCAGACTGTAAAAAGTGTTACGTGTGAGAGACAAAGGTTCTGGGCATATTTAAGAAGAAGTAATAAGTTCTGACTGGAGGTATAAGGGAAAATCTCAAGGGAAAGGTGACATTTGAGTTGAGCCTTGAAGAATGTGTGCAGTTTTCAGCAGAGAAGTAGAAAAAGGTAGAATGCTCAAGGTGCTTTTAAACCTGAAAGCAGTTAATCATGATTGCTCCTAGTAGACACAGCCATCAACTTGCTCTTCCCTGCCAACAGAACTTTAACCATGTGGTTCACAAGAAGCTACATATCTGCCATCCCCAGGAAGTGAATCGTGATTTGCCTAAATCAGCCCTGGAAATTCCAGTCCCCTGGCCTGTCACTGGATCTGGCATAGGCCTGTGACACACTTCTGGCCAATGAGACGTCTCCTGGAAAAATCTTCTTCCCAATAAAGAGAGGAAACACTTTTTTCCCCCATGCCTCTCAGAGAAAAAAAACAAAACAGAAAACTTGGTTCCTTACTGATATCATCAAACCACTTGAATGAAACACTCTGAAACTGATCGAACATGAGACTTTTTGTTCCATAGATGACAAGGTTTTCCTATTGTTTTAATACCTTCTGGCTGGATTTTGTTGTTTTGATGACATTATTTGTAGCCAGAAATAGCAGATCAGCATACCAGCTCACCTTTTTGAAATTTGCTTTTCCTTTCCACTGGTACAACCTGCTGTTAAATGTCACTCCCCTTGCTTCTGGTTCCTTTGCCTCATCAAGAATAAAGATTAAAAATGACAGCATACTTAGCCAATATGTGCACATAGGAAGAAACAGAAGGCAATTTTTAAGATGAAAGAAAGCAATTACACAGTGAAATACCTTGACTATTTAATATCATCACTTACTCCTGACTCTCTGGTTGAGAGGACTTAACCCTCGTAGGATAGTAGAGGGATGAAAATATAAAAGAAGAGAATGTAGGGGACTTCCGTGGTAGTCCAGTAGTTAAGAATCTGTCTTGCAATGCAGGTAACCGTGGGTTCAATCCCTGGTCGAGGAACTAAGATCCCACAAGCTGTGAAGTAACTAAGCCTGTGTGCCCCAACGACTGAACCAATATGTCACAACTAGAGAGTCTGTGCACTGGAGCAAAAAATCCCCCATGATGCAACTCAGACCCTATGCAGCCAAATAAATACAGAATAAATGGATACCAAACAGAGAGAGAATGTAGGCAAGCTCAGGGGAAATGATGTAAACTTCCCCCTGCACAGCAGTTCTGGAATTCTCTTGTGATTCCCACGGGAGCCAAGACTACCTACAGAACAATCTAACTGTTGGAAACTACTAGTGTCTGGCAGGAAACCAACTAGAATCGGGGCAACGGATGTACAATTCTCAATCCCTGGGGTCAGGACCTGCCGCTGGCAATGCCGCAAATAAGTAAAGACTGTCTCCAGTCTCCACCCACTTTCTCATTTCCTCCTTCCTTACTGTGGTGTTGGAGAAGACTCTTGAGAGTCCCTTGGACAGCAAAGATATCCAACCAGTCTATTCTAAAGGAAATCAGTCCTGAATATTCATTGGAAGGACTGATGTTGAAGCTGAAACTCCAATACTTTGGCCACCTGATGCGAAGAACTGACTCATTTGAAACGATCCTGATGCTGGGAAAGATTGAAGGCCGGAGGAGAAGGGGATGACAGAGGATGAGGTGGTTGGATGGCATCACCGACTCAATGGACATGAGTTTGAGTAAACTCCGGGAGTTGGTGATGGACAAGGAGGCCTGGCGTGCTGCAGTTCAAGGGGTTGCAGAGTCAGACAAGACTGAGTGACTGAACTCAACTGAACTATCCTTCTCTTTGGCTCTGATCTTTTTCTGTGCTTCCTCCCACTCCTCCTCTTGGCCTGCCTCCAGCCCACCCCACCCCTCCCACCCCCTGCCCCACTCAACAAATCTCATCTTGCCTGTCCCAGGAGCACAGAAGGTACTAAGTTACCTGCCTCGGGGTCCATGCCTTTTCATTGGGAGCTCTTACAAACCCAAAGTAATGCTTCTCTATTGTTTGAAATCCTAACCTCTGGACGGGCAGTGGGGGACTCACTACTCAAGCACAGAACTTTCTGTCTCATGCAAAGGCAGTGCTGGTGGGGTGAGGCACCAAAGAATATGTCCCACTGCCAGCGCTCTCTTCCAGCTGATGGGAGGTACAGGATCACAGGGCCATCTCCCCAAGTTCTGCTGCTGTCAATTCACACAAGACCTCATCCTCTCATATATTCAGACCCCTGCTGTCTGGCTTATCCCTCTCACCTTCTGTCTCTGTTTAACTGTCCCTTCTTCCAGAAGGCCTTCCCTAATCCATCCCCTCCACGATAGTCCATGATACTGAGTACCTACCTTCCTAACTTGTCATGCTGATTTGCAATCTGTGGCTACTCAGTAAATCAGTACCCAGCCTAACCCTGACTGCTCAGTATATTGAATGAATGAGTGAGTGAATGAATATTTGTTCACATACACTACAGCTTTACAGAAACCATGACTGTCATGTTCCCCTTTTGTATCCTCAGCAGCCAGTCCAGGGCTTAGGTCATGGAGGGCATACAATCATTATTCACCGACCAATTGAAAGAAGCNTGAGTGAGTGAATGAATATTTGTTCACATACACTACAGCTTTACAGAAACCATGACTGTCATGTTCCCCTTTTGTATCCTCAGCAGCCAGTCCAGGGCTTAGGTCATGGAGGGCATACAATCATTATTCACCGACCAATTGAAAGAAGCTTTCAAACGATGGGTACTTGGATCTATACTGTTGTTGATAATGTCCTGACATCCTTATTGTAAGAGAAAGAAACACAGCCCAGTGGGCTCTAGAGAATCAGGGATGGGGGACAGAGCAAGATGGTGGAAACGCTCTGGGAGTATAGCTGTCCCTGGCAGGGGGAGGTGGGAATGGGGGATGGGGGTCCTCTTCAACCACAAGTAAGTTTAGTTTCCTAGGGATTCTTAACCTGAGGCACACAAGTGGGGCTTCCAAAGAGTCGTGCATCCTCTGTCACTTCAATCAAACATTCAAGCCAGCAGCTCCAGGCACATTTTTTTTTACAAGAAGGTCCNGGGGTCCTCTTCAACCACAAGTAAGTTTAGTTTCCTAGGGATTCTTAACCTGAGGCACACAAGTGGGGCTTCCAAAGAGTCGTGCATCCTCTGTCACTTCAATCAAACATTCAAGCCAGCAGCTCCAGGCACATTTTTTTTTACAAGAAGGTCCACAGTTTCCAATGAGTTTCCAAAGGCTGCGACACACGAAGAATTATTGGTCTACCCGAACTGTCTGGTATGATAGTCCCTAGCCACGTGTGACTAATTAAATTTCAATTTAAGTTCAACTCTCAATGCCTCCGTTACACTAGCTACCTGTCTGGTGTGTTCACTAAAGGAAGTAACTGAAAGTCGCTCAGTGGTGTCCAACTCTTTGCGACCCCATGGACTGTAGCCTGCCAGGCTCCTCTGTCCATGGGATTCTCCAGGTAACAACACTGGAGTGGAGAGCCGGTCCCTTCTCTAGGGGAACTTCCTAACCCAGGGATCGAACCCAGGTTTCCCGCATTGCAGGCGGATTCTTTACCGAGTCACCACTAGCCACTCCCTCTTGGGCAGCCCAGATACAGAACCTTTTCATCACTACACATAGTGATGAAAAGATACAGACAAGATTTGTTCAAGACAAGCGGTACTGTTGTAAAGTGAGTTGCCATCCTTTAGAAATGAAAGCGGACATCCAAGATCCTGATTCTTTTGAGATCTGCTTGGGGCCTGCACTTCTGCTGGCAGCGGGAGGGCACAGGGCCGCTCAAGGTAGACGGTCCTACACCATGTTGAAGTCATCTGTCTGGCCCTCCTCCTGCACCAGGTTTGCGACCCTGGTTTCCAGAAGACCTTGCCCACCCGGGTCCCCTTCCAGTCTCTTGAATTTGTAACCAGACTCCCCAGTTTGGTTAAGAGATTGGAAGTCGCTCAGTCCTGTCTGACTCTTCGCGACCCCATGGACTATACAGTCCTTGGAATTCTCCAGGCCAGAACACTGGAGTGGGTTGCCATTGCCTTCTCTAGGGGATCTTCCCAACCCAGGGATCGAACCCAGGTCTCTTGCATTGCAGGCGGATTCTTTATCATCTGGGCCACCAGGGAACCCCGAGTTTGGTTAAGTGGGGTTGAGTTTGTTGTAAGAGCACATCTTGAGGCGGGGTCTAGAGCTGAGTTTGAATTTGGGGCGGGGTCAGTGCCTCCCTCCTCTCAGTTCTCCGGAACTGGAAAAAGAGAGAGGGAGTTTTACCCCGAACATCTGTTGCTCGACAAAGAACTTCCCGGTCTTCTTAGGGGCCCTCCAGTCTCCGGCCCAGTCCGCCTGGGCCCGCCCCTCGCGACGAGATCGCGGGGAGGGGCCCGGGCGAAACCCGAGCCCCGCGCCCACCACCCGGGCGGGCGACGTGGCTCCGCGGCTCCGGCCTCCCCCCGCAGNAAGACTGTGATGCTGGGAGGGTTTGGGGGCAGGAGGAGAAGGGGACGACAGAGGATGAGATGGTTGGATGGCATCACTGACTTGATGGACGTGAGTCTGAGTGAACTCAGGGAGTTGGTGATGGACAGGGAGGCCTGGCGTGCTGTAATTCATGGGGTCGCAAAGAGTCGGACATGACTGAGCGACTGAACTGAACTGAAGGATATATTGTACAGCACAGGAACCATAGCTGATATATTAACTATAAATGGAATACAAATTTAAAAATTGTGAATTGCAATGTTTTACCCAAACATACTATAAATCATCTATACTTCAATTTTTTTAACAAACTAAAAATATTAAAGTTGAAACACAAAATTTAAAAACGATTGAATAAATAAATCCTTCTCTGGAGCTTTCTGGAAAACATAAAGATGAGATACAGTGAACAGATTATTGTCTCAATGTTCTCATCAAGGTGGACTAATAGTATTAGGTAAAATGACACTGTGATTCGCTTTTAAATCTATCTCACTTTCTAGGTTAAAGCTAACACAAAACATATACACAAGATTCAAAGAAAATATTATAAAGTAGAATCCTTTTAAAAACTAATGGAAAAGAAGTTAATACAGATAAAACAAGAAAATAAAATCTATTGATAGACAATTGTATCTATTATATTAAATGTAAGTAGATGAATTTCTTACTCAAAATTTTATTACTAGATTCAATAAATGGTTTTTCAAGAGATATGGTCAAATAATAGGACTAAGGTAGAAAAATGGAAAATTCACTTTATGGAATTAAAAAAATTAGCATTGGAATATATTTTTCAGATAAAATATACTTTAAGGTTTATAACTGGCCAATATCACTGATGAACATAGATGCAAAAATCCTTAACAAAATTCTAGCAATCCGAATCCAACAACACATTCAAAAGATCATACACCATGACCAAGTGGGCTTTAACCCAGTGATGCAAGGATTCTTCAATATCCGCAAATTGATCAATGCAATTCACCACATTAACAAATTGAAAAATAAAAGCCATATGATTATCTCAATAGATGCAGAGAAGGCCTTTGAAAAAATTCAACATCCATTTATGATAAAAATTCTCCAGAAAGTGGGAATAGAAGGAACATACCTCAACGTAATAAAAGCTATATATGACAAACCCACAGCAAACATTATCCTCAATGGTGAAAAATTGAAAGCATTTCCCCTAAAGTCAGGAATAAGACAAGGGTGCGCACTTTCACCGCTACTATTCAACATAGTTCTGGAAGTTTTGGCCACAGCAATCAGAGCAGACAAAGAAATAAAAGGAATCCAAATTGGAAAAGAAGAAAGAAAACTCTCACTATTCGCAGATGACATGATAATCTACATAGAAAACCCTAAAGACTCCACCAGAAAATTACTAGAGCTAATCAATGAATATAGTAAAGTTGGGGGATGTAAAATCAACACACAGAAATCCCTTGCATACCTATACACTAATAATGAGAAAGTAGAAAAAGAAATAAAGGAAACAATTCCATTCACCATTGCAACGAAAAGAATAAAACACTTAGGAATATATCTACCTAAAGAAACTAAACACCTATATATAGAAAACTATAAAACACTGGTGAAAGAAATCAAAGAGGACACTAATAGATGGAGAAATATACCGTGTTCATGGATCAGAAGAATCAATATAGTGAAAATAAGTATACTACCCAAAGCAATCTGTAGATTCCATGCAATCCCTATCAAGCTACCAGCGGTATTTTTCACAGAACTAGATCAAATAATTTCACAATTTGTATGGAAATACAAAAAATCTTGAATAGCCAAACAATCTTGAGAAAGAAGAATGGAACTGGAGGAATCAATCTGCCTGACTTCAGGCTCTACTACAAAGCCACAGTCATCAAGACAGTACGGTACTGGCACAAAGACAGAAATATAGATCAGTGGAACAAAATAGAAAGCCCAGAGATAAATCCACACACCTATGGACACCTTATCTTTTACAAAGGAGGCAAGAATACACAATGGATTAAAGACAATCTCTTTAACAAGTGATGCTGGGAAAACTGGTCAACGGCTTGTTAAAAAATGAAACTAGAACACTTTCTAACACCATACACAAAAATATACTCAAAATGGATTAAAGATCTAAACATAAGGCCAGAAACTATAAAACTCCTAGAGGAAGACATAGGCAAAACACTCTCAGACATAAATCACAGCAGGATCTCTATGACCCACCTCCCAAAATATTGGAAATAAAAGCAAAAATTAAAAATGAGACCTAATTAAAATTAAAAGCTTTTCCAAAACAAAAGAAACTATAATCAAGGTGAAAAGACAGCCTCAAAAATATACAAGCAGCCCCTGCAGCTCAATTCCAGAAAAATAAACGACCCAATCAAAAACTGGGCCAAAGAACTAAACAGACATTTCTCCAAAGAAGACATACAGATGGCTAACAAACACATGAAAAGATGCTCAACATCTCTCATTATTAGAGAAATGCAAATCAAAACCACAATGAGCTACCATTTCACACCAGTCAGAATGGCTGCGATCCAAAAGTCTGCAAGCAATAAATGCTGGAGGGGGTGTGGAGAAAAGGGAACCCTCTTACACTGTTGGTGGGAATGCAAACTAGTACAGACACTATGGAGAACAGTGTGGAGATTCCTTAAAAAACTGGAAATAGAACTGCCATATGACCCAGCAATCCCACTGCTGGGCATACACACCGAGGAAACCATAATTTAAAGAGACACGTGTACCCCAATGTTCATCACATCACTGTTTATAATACCCAGGACATGGAAGCAACCTAGATGTCCATCAGCAGATGAATGAATAAGAAAGCTGTGGTACATATACACAATGGAATATTACTCAACCATTAAAAAGAATACATTTGACTCAGTTCTAATGAGATGGATGAAACTGGAGCCTATTATACAGAGTGAAGTAAGCCAGAAAGAAAAATACTAATGCATATACAGGGAATTTAGATTGATGGTAATGATAATCCTGTATGCGAGACAGCAAAAGAGACACAGATGTATAGAACAGTCTGTTGGACTCTGGGAGAGGGTGAAGGTGGGATGATTTGGGAGAATAGCATTGAAACATGTATAATATCATATAAGAAATGAATCATCAGTCCAGGTTCGATACAGGATACAGGATGCTTGGGGTTGGTGCACCACTGGGATGACCCAGAGNGCCTCCCTGTCCATCACCAACTCCTGGAGTTCACTCAGACTCACGTCCATTGAGTGGATGATGCCATCCAGCCATCTCATCCTCTGTCGTCCCCTTCTCCTCCTGCCCCCAATCCCTCCCAGCATCAGAATCTTTTCCAATGAGTCAATTTGTCGGATGAAGTGGCCAAAGTACTGGAGTTTCATCTTTAGCATCATTCCTTCCAAAGAAATCCCAGGGCTGATCTCCTTCAGAATGGATTGGTTGGATCTCCTTGCAGTCCAAGGGACTCTCAAGAGTCTTCTCCAACACCACAGTTCAAAAGTATCAATTCTTCAGCAACTGTAAGTGTTCTTAAATCAGAGAAGGCAATGGCACCCCACTCCAGTACTCTTGCCTGGAAAATCCCATGGGCAGAGGAGCCTGGTAGGCTGCAGTCCATGGTGTCGTGAAGAGTCAGATATGACTGAGCAACTTCACTTTCACTTTTCATTTTCATGCATTGGAGAAGGAAATGGCAACCCACTCCAGTGTCCTTGCCTGGAGAACGCTCCCAGGGATGGGGAGCCTGGTGGGCTACCGTATATGGGGTTGCACAGAGTTG
This sequence comes from Neotragus pygmaeus, assembly GCA_006410875.1. NCBI lineage: Eukaryota > Metazoa > Chordata > Mammalia > Artiodactyla > Bovidae > Neotragus > Neotragus pygmaeus. The sequence continues at coordinate 910,872 of SJYV01010795.1, read as the reverse complement.
GACACAACTGAAGCGACTTAGCAGCAGCAGCAGCAGCAGCAAGTATTCTTAAATAAGCAAATAAACAAACAAAAAACTATTGCCATTCACCTGCAATTGCCCCTGGTTGAGAGCAAAAAAATGTTATGTATCTTGATATTGTATCTTCTGCAGTCCTTAGTCTGTATTTATGTCATAGTTTTCTTGGGTTCAGAGAAAAGTGATACCTAAAGAAAGATACCCTGATACCTAAAGAAAGAGGGGATTCCTTTATTTTCAAGATGCTCACAGGCTAGGAGTTGAATTGTGAAGATGCTCCCTTCTGTTTCCCTCTTAGGACTCCCCTGGAACTCACGCAGGAAACCTCGGCATCTCTCAACACATTTGCTCATTATTATGTTCTTTTACCTGCAAGATACCTAGAAGCACTGCTTCTGCACTTCGCCTCTTAATATTATGCAGCTCAGCTAATTATTTCAATCTGACAGCTTCCTATTTCTAAACTCTCAAGATATGAATGATTGATTCTCCTCATTTTTTTCAAGCTGTGTGGTGTGTGTAGGATGAACATGAACGTGTTGACCACAGCAAGCCTATAAGCGGGGCAGGCCCTTAGGTTCAAATGGAACAGAACCTTGTTCTAAACATCTATCTGCACTGGTGTAGACACTGGCTTCTCATAGAAGTGTGTATGCTTGGGGCAGGTAATAAGTCACTTCAATAAAGTGAGAAGCCCTCCTGAGGAGCTAAAAGTATGCCTTAAGAGTATTGTTGAAAAGTTGCACAATTCAGCTTTTTCATTCTTCAAGTGATGATGGCATATAAAAATCAAAAATATCAAACAAAGATTACCTTGAATAAAAAATAGGGAGTTCTAGGGACTAATAAATATTATATGCAGACATGTATGGGGTGTTCATTTTATTCCAAGCACTGGCATTTGGAACTCAGAAGCAAGACAGATGACATGTCTCATGTACTTAATTTATAGTGGAGGAGACAAGATATATGAAAATACACAATGTCTACATAGGATGAAGTCTGTAGGGATGAAGGGAATGAAGGGACAGAGAATGCTTACAGGTAATACTTAGGTGAGATGTTAGAGATTTTTATGAAGGAGTGATATTTAAGCAGAGATTGGAAAGAAGCATGTGAAAGATGTGCCAGACAGGAGTGTTTGCAAAAATTCCCACATCAGTCATTTCTTTTATTTTATTCACTAGTTTGTGGTATTTTTTAGATTCCACGTGTAAATGATACAATGCAGTATTTGCCTTTCTCTGTCTGATGTCATTTCACTTGGCATAGAACTCTCCAAGAACATCCATGTTGTTGCTAATGGCAAAATTTGGTTTTTAGTGCAGAGAGAGAAGCAGAGAGGGAAAATATAGGGGTATGGGACCAAAAGGTACTAAATATTAATTATAAAATAAGCTGCATTGATATATTGTACAACATGGGAAATACAGTGAACATTTTATAACTATGAATGGAGTATGGGCTTTAAAGTTTTGAATCACTATATTGTATACTTGTAGCTTATAAAATATTGTATAACAAATACACTTCAACAAAAACCAAACAAAAATAACTGCTGCTAATTAGATTAGAGACTGTCATAGGGCAAAGGAGAAAACATGGATGCCATTTAAGAGTCTGTTGCAATTTGTGGGTTTGACTAGCACTGAAGTATATGAATGGTGAGAAATGGTGAATTAACATTTGTATGATATAGTTTGATGTAAAAGCTGATAGAATTTGCTCATGGTTTGGATTTGAGGTGTGAGTGAAACAAAGGAGTTAAAAATGATGCAAGCATGTTAGCTTAAATGAAAGGTATGCTATTGGCTGACATGGAGAAGACCCCGGGGGCTAAGGTCTGGGGTGCAGAGAATGAAGAGTTCACTTCCAGACAAGTTAATTTTGAGGCTTATATTAGTCATGCAAGCTTGGGTACTAAATAACAAGATGTCTAATTCTGGAGTTGAAGGGAGAGATTAGACTGGAGAATAGATGAAAAGATATCTTTAAAGTGAAGCCAAGATGACTTCATTAGACAGCTGTGCTGAACAGAACTGTCTCTTCCTTAAATCCTGGATTGTCTCACCTCTTTTTTCTTCTATCTATAAACGTTAGTTTCCAACCTCATCATGATCACAAACAAATATCCCCCATTATGATACTTAAGGCAGAAGCATGGCCTAGAGGAGCTACCACTCGCCCAAGGTCAGAGGCGGCAGCTGAGAGGAGCTACCCCATGCCCCATGTCAGGGGCGGCAGTCGAGATAATCACAAGGGTGTGATCGCTCACCAAGAGCCAGACATCCTGGAATGTGAAGTCAAGTGAGCCTTAGAAAGCATCACTATGAACAAAGCTAGTGGAGGTGATGAAATTCCAGTTGACCTATTTCAAATCCTGAAAGATGATGCTGTGAAAGTGCTGCACTCAATATGCCAGAAAATTTGGAAAACTCAGCAGTGGCCACAGGACTGGAAAAGGTCAGTTTTCATTCCAATCCCAAAGAAAGGCAGTGCCAAAGAATGCTCAAACTACCGCACAATTGCACTCATCTCACATGCTAGTAAAGTAATGCTCAAAATTCTCCAAGCCAGGCTTCATCAATACACGAATCATGAACTTCCAGATGTTCAAGATGGCTTTAGAAAAGGCAGAGGAACCAAAGATCAAATTGCCAACATCTGCTGGATCATGGAAAAAGCAAGAGAGTTCCAGAAAAACATCTATTTCTGCTTTACTGACTATGCCCAAAGCCTTTGACTGTGTGGATCACAATAAACTGTGGAAAATTCTGAAAGAGATGGGAATACCAGACCACCTGACCTGCCTCTTGAGAAACCTGTATGCAGGTCAGGAAGCGATAGTTGGAACTGGGCATGGAACAACGGACTGATTCCATATAGGAAAAGGAGTATGTCAAGGCTGTATATTTTCATCCTGCTTACTTAACTTCTATGGAGAGTACATCATGAGAGATGCTGGTCTGGAAGAAGTGCAAGCTGGAATCAAGATTGCCGGAAGAAATCTCAATAACCTCAGATATGCAGATGATGCCACCCTTATGGCAGAAAGTGAAGAGGAACTAAAAAGCCTCTTGATGAAAGTGAAAGAGGACAGTGAAAAACCTGGCTTAAAACTCAACATTCAGAAAACTAAGATCATGGCATCTGGTCCCATCACTTCATGGGAAATAGATGGGGAAACAGTGGAAACAGTGTCAGACTTTATTTTTGGGGGCTCCAAAATCACTGCAGATGGTGATTGCAGCCATGAAATTAAAAGATGCTTACTCCTTGGAAGGAAAGTTATGACCAACCTAGATAGCATATTCAAAAGCAGAGACATTACTTTGCTAACAAAGGTCCATCTAGTCAAGTCTATGGTTTTTCCTGTGGTCATGTATGGATGTGAGAGTTGGACTGTGAAGAAAGCTGAGTGCTGAAGAATTGATGCTTTTGAACTGTGGTGTTGGAGAAGACTCTTGAGAGTCCCTTGGACTGCAAGGAGATCCAACCAGTCCATCCTAAAGGAGATCAGTCCTGGGTGTTCTTTGGAAGGACTGGGAAGGATTGGCGGCAGGAGGAGAAAGGGACGACAGAGGATGATATGGCTAGATGGCATTAGGGACTCAATGAACGTGAGTCTCAGTGAACTCCGGGAGTTGGTGATGGCCAGGGAGGCCTGGCATGCTGCAATTCATGGGATTGCAAAGAGTTGGACACAACTGAGTGACTGAACTGAACTGAACTGATGCTAAAGCTGAAACTCCAATTCTTTGGCCACCTCATGTGAAGAGTTGACTCAATGGAAAAGACTCTGATGCTGGGAGGGATTGGGGGGCAGGAGGAGAAGGGGACGACAGAGAATGAGATGGCTGGATGGCATCACCCACTAAATGGATGTGAGTTTGAGTGAACTCTGGGAGTTGGTGACGGACAGGGATGCCTGGCGTGCTGCGATTCATGGGGTCTCAAAGAGTCGGACACGACTGAGTGACCGAATTGAACTGATGCTACTTAAATTATTGTAATTAAATTCTGATTCCTTGATTGCATTTTAATAATAGTTCCCTGCTCATAACTACTCTTGTTATTTTTCATTTCACCAAGGCTATTTTTTTTCTTTTCTTAAAAAAATATTTTACTCATTTATTCATTTTTTAAATTTGGCCTGATCTTAGCTGCGGTACACAGGTTCTTCAATCTTTGTTTTGGCATAACCTTTTAAAAATTATCTTACTTCTCACTTTCTACATTCATTTCATGAAGTTCTTGCTGCTGTTCAGTCACAAAATCATTTCTGACTCTTTGCAATCCCATGGACTGCAGCATGCCAGACTTCCCTGCCCTTTACTACCTTCCAGAGTTTGCTCAAGTTCACGTCCATTAAGTTGGTGATGCTATCTAAACATCTCATCCTCTCCTTTTGCCTTCAGTCTTTTGCAGAATGAGGCTCTTACTCATCCTTTATTCTGTACCCACATTCCATTGTGACCCATATAGACTATATTGATTTTATATTTAATTCAACAAATGTTTTTGGAGGATTATTGTGTGCTGAGTTGTGAACTTAGCTTTATAAATATCCTGATTCTTTTTAATATCCCCTATTTTATGTTTGGAGCATTGTCTTGTAAATACTACTGCTAACACTAGTAATAATCATAATCATCATCCTCTATATATATCTAGGGCTGTACTCTTTACAAAGAATGTTCATGTAGATTGTCTCAATGAAGCCTGTCAATAAGATTATGAGGGAGATATTATTATCTCCATTTTATAGGCATTTATGCTGAATATATATTGTGGCACCTGCTCTAGTAAATAAGGAAGATACAGAGAAGGGTAGAAAAATGACACCTTGTTTCATTGGCTTATAATGTGAAATAATATTTACATTTAATTAGACAGAAAATGAGAACAGATCAAAGGTAAAGTTGTTAAGCAATTAGAGGTGCGGTGGCCTCTTTTACAGGAGCAAACACTGTGAAGCATGAGGACAAAAAACTAGATTTTCAGCAGCTCCAAAAATTAGTCATTTTAAGAATGTGTTAAATAAGTTGCCAGTCATTTTTTGTTGTTGTTTTTAGTATAAAAATGAATCTGAATTGCTGCCAGAAGTTGTATTATATAATTTTGAATTATTCTAGGCCAACATACACAAGGTCCTTTACATTAGGGTATAAACATTCTTGGTATATTATTAGATAACTTGAGTTTTTGAGGAGTCAACAGGAATAAAAATAACTTAATTTTTTTCTGTATTCAACACTCTCAAATGAAACAACAAAAGGCCACATAAAGCTACAAACCACAGGAATTTTCTTTTTCTTTCTCTTCTTACCATTATCATGAGAAATATCACTGCGTGGCTGCTTCTAACCAGTGTTGGTCTACTTTGTCCACTCAAAACATTTCTTCCTCATTATGAAAAATTATGTGAAGGAAGGAGTCCAATGGATTCCTTCATCTTCTATATTCAGAAATTATTTTTAGCATATTTTAATAACTTGTGACCAGAAGTTGTTGCTTTTGTTTAGGGCAAGTTTCCTTAGGTGTATATATTTTCTTTCTTGATTTCAACTAGCAATCAGGAAACAAGCTGTGTGACTTTAAATAAGTCACCTAATTCCTCAGTCCTTAGTTTCTCTGACTCTGTAGTGAGGAAGTTGAACGAAATGGTCTCTATTCTTACTTCTAATTTACCAATTTTATGAACCGGTGGCATGCATAATAAGCTCAATAGAATACTCTGCTTGTCCCACAACTCGTGGCCTTGTTTTTCAAAGTTCTTAGTCTTGTCTGGTTTTCGTGTCAGCAATCTCATGCAGTCTTAAGGATTTAACTACCACACGAGTATTTCTTCCTTATCCCCAGACATGGATCTACAGCCTAGCATTCCCCAACTGTATTTGTGGGGCATTATGGCTTCCCAGGTGGTGATGGTTGTAAAGAACCCCACCTGCCAGTGCAAGAGACTTAAGAGATGCGGGTGTGATCCTCGAGTTGGGATGATCCCCTGGAAGTGGGCATGGCACCTTATTCCAGTATTCTTGCCTGGACAATCCCATGGACAGAGATGCCTGGTGGGCTAGAGTCCATGGGATCCCAGAGTCAGACACGACTGAAGTGACTGACCGCACACACAGGCAGGGTTCCTTCAGTCAGTAATAGCAATTGAACAGGAAAATAGTTACATTGGAAATAATGCTTAGGATTCTGCTTACTTGATCCCCTACTTGGAGGTAAACAGACAACACAAAGCACATTAAGTGCTTTGAAAAATCTTGTATAGAAAGCTGCTGAAGTCAATGTTTTAAGACTGTGTAGGATACCAGCAGATGTCTTTATTTACCTATCTTCTCTTGAAACCTGCAAACCCTCAGTCAGCACAGAATGTGAAGTTCCTGGTGCTTGGTTAAGTCATCTGAGGTGAGGGCCCTTGCATATTTGTTCATGTGAGTCACTGGAAGTCTAAATTCTCACACTTTGATTTCTAAAACTGCAAATAATATTTTCACATAGTCTCTGCAGTGAAAAATCATTACCATAGTTTAAAATATCTAAATGTTCAAGGCAGACCAATAAAAAAAGAAAGGAAAAATAAAAGGAAACATTGGGTTAGGCAAATTTATATGCCATTGAATAAATGCTGCAATATTTATGTTTTTTTCCTTTTTATTTCAGTGATAGTAAGAACAATTGTTTAGATGGTTTGAAACGCTTACTTAATACTTAATGTGGAATCCAAGGCACAACAGATTTGAGGGATATAAAATCTTTCAAAAACCAAATATTTCGGATGTGATATGCAATTTAAAAGAGTGTTCCTGAAGTCATTTTAAAATGACTTATTTTAATTCCTATAAGGAAGTTGGATGGTATTATTTTATGAAATCTAAGCATGCAAAATAAACTTCCCTATGACTGATCCCATCAGATAATAAACTTTTTAATAAATATTAGAATAAATTGGTGAACACCATTGTTTTTGTATACAAGTATATATTAGATCTCTTTTAGAACTTATCCTAAACTTAGAGCTACAGAAACTTTGCTGCTCACCTGTGAACTGTGTTGTTAAACAAGGTCATTCTTATCAGACGTCACAACTGCAGCTTACCTTAGTTAATTGTTAATAGCCCAGACTTGGGGCTTTTGGTAAATAAGTTATCAAGTCAGTGCTGTGTGGGACAGTTATTCAAAGTGAAAGTAATTCCTCACTATCTTTATGTAAGCATTAAACAAAAATCTTTTACAGGAAAAAATCAAATGTGTAACTCTTAAATGTCGAGAGAATATCTTATGCCTTATGCAAATAATACTAGTGGTCTTCAAACATTATTGACAGTAGAAACTCTCCATTAAATTCTATGGCTAAAATTTTGGTTTTAATTCTACGATATTATTTTAAAGAGGAGAATTTGTTCTTCCATTACAGTTTTGTTGCTTATTTAATTTTTCCAAACAGTGAGTTTTCAAGAGGGAGAAAGATTTAGAAAAGCAAGTGTGAGATGTCTATACTGTTTAATAAGCAAAGCGAAACATTTAAATAAGTTGAGCACTGCCAGTCTTAACAAATCCCAAAACAAGTTTACCATTAAAAGCCAACTTGGCCAAAGGTAAAAATTAAAAGCAAAAGGTAAAGAAATCAAATATATTGAAACTGTGAGGTAAAAATTCAGTGGCAATTTTGTATTATGGTTTCTTTTCCCCTTCCTAAATATATACCAAAAGAATGAATCTTATTTAGGAAATACACTAGGTCATTACACATTTTAAAGTGCTCAAAGGAATATGTTTTTTTTTTTTCCTGTTATAGAATCATGAATAAACAAAGGTAGACTTTTCCATATAATTTTCATTAAATGGCCAGACGTTTCTTTGGAGGTTAGAAAACAAACCTCAGTAAAGAGAGAATACAAATATTTCAACAAATAATGATGAGAGGTTTCAAGCATTTCTTATTCGTTCTCCTTAAATTCTCAGTATATTTTTTCACAGTCATAACCCAGGACTAAGGGTCCATCTCATTATGCTCTATTCTCAAAGTAAAAGTGACCTTTTCTATTCAGAAAGTATCTTGGTCTCAGTCAACTAGAGATGGTGAGAGTGGGGCGTCCAGGGAAGTTTGTCTTGGTGTCAAGGTAAAGCAGACCTTTTCTGCTAGAATATAAATTATGTACATTTCAATGGCACCCCAGTCCAGTACTCTTGCCTGGAAAATCCCATGGACGGAGGAGCCTGGTAGGCTGCAGTCCATGGGGTCGCCAAGAGTCGGACACGACTGAGCAACTTCACTTTCACTTTTCCCTTTCATGCACTGGAGAAGGAAATGGCAACCCACTCCAGTGTTCTTGACTGGAGAATCCCAGGGACGGGGGAGCCCGGTGGGCTGCCGTCTGTGGGGTCGCACAGAGTTGGACACGACTGAAGCGACTTGAGCAGCAGCAGCAGCAGCAGCAGCATTATTTTAAGAAAGGTCTCTTACATTTAGCTAATAAACCCGGAAATACAGGGGTAACATTGCTCAGGCTGGAAGACAGTTGGATCTCTCAATTAAACTAAGCAAAATATTCAAGAAAATGGAGGATTAGACACCTCAAGATGGATATTCAAGTCAATTCTCTTTATTTTACAGTTGAAAAATCTAGGGCCCTGAAAGTTTGTGTGACATAGTGAAGATCTCACAGCACATTAAAGTGTCAGCTAGGCTTTTAATCACATTCAAATCCAAGTACACTCCCTCATATGTTTCTTCTT